>MU226169.1:5386763-5420032 GCA_018584345.1 Thuja plicata
ATAAAATAAGAATAATGCTTTATTTGTGCAACATAGGATAAGAAGAAAAGTGAGGATTTTTTATTTAAATAAAAGAGGAGGAAATTCCTTTTATTTAAATAAAGGCTTAGGATAAAGTGATTTTATTATTTAATTAAAAGAGATTTTTNNNTTAATTAAAAGAGAGCATGTTCTCTTAATTAAATAATATTTTTATTTTTATTTTTTTCTCTTTTAAATTAAATAAGGCTTAAACCTTAGGAAATATTGAATTGATTATGATTTGATCAAGGAAATTGATATAATTGATATTGTTGATATTTGAAAATATTGATTCAGGGATTTGATAAATTGATAAAATAATAAAATGGGGCCCAAAGTCTAGGCGACCATTTTAGGGTGCATACAACCATAAGTCATTTGTGTAAACTTTATGAGAATTAACAATTTCTTCACATTATTATGTATATCATGTTTAATTCATTGAAAAATAACTAAAACATTACAATTATAAACTGACAAGATGACATTAAGAGTAGAAGAAATTTTTAATGGGCATGCTCTGAGATATCATGAAGCCTGTCTTACAATCATCGTAATTTGCATAATATTCTTCATGATGGCCACAATCACAATATCTGGTAAAGATTCCTCATCTTTGAATACTCAAATTTTTTTCTCTAAGAAAAGGGCCATCATAAAATATATCATTTAGCATAGTATCATAGGGGAGTCAGCTTATTTTAGTGATTTTTGAACCATATTCGGTCTGAATGATATTATTAAGATGTATTGCAAATTCTGATAATTTTTTAACCAAAGCCTTTCATCCAAATTATTTGAATAACCAGTCATCGAATAAAATGACATGACCAAACAATAGCTTTGGAACCATTTCTTTGACAACCCAACTTTGGTTGAAAATACATAGATGTCATCTCATGTATTATGGCCATTTTCATTTCTAACCACAATTTGATATTGTTTTGTTTCCTCCCCATCCCCCAGGGCATTGATAACAAAAAATTGTCTCATTGATCTGCTCATGCTTATGTCATGGCTTCCCAATTGTTGGAGGCATTTGGATAATCTTTGAACCATTTCAAGAGAACGAAGGAGCTCAAAAACCATGGGCACTACTTGACCACGTAGTTTTTTTTTTGGGTGAAATCAGTGATAAAATATAAACTTTGGTACCAGGCTTGATCATCCTAGCAATAACCAGAACCCAAAATTATTATACACCTGTTAACCCTTCTAATAGGGTCCACAAGTCACACCAATCTATGCTGATGCCAATCGCTATTATGAAAGTCCACTTTTTTTTGTGCCCTTGATGATGCCAAGTTAGAGCTTTTACAAATTTTGAACAGTGTAAAGGGTTTTAGGTTGTTCTAGAACATATTTCCTGATACTCAGCATCATCAGCAAGTCAGAGATCTTTAGGGAAGTTTGGAAACTTTTGAATCATTTTATGTTGGTTTCGATAGTGCAAAAAGTATTTGATTCAACGATTCCACATGAACTTCATATTATCCAATATATTTTTAATATATATAGTATTAGCATATCCTGATGGAGAATGAAGTTGAGTATGTTATGATATTGAATTGATGATAGGTTTCTCAGTTATGATGTTTTCGTTGATGTCAACTTAATGTTTGTTGGTTTAGAATGTGTATGTTATGCTGATGTATGTTCAAGAGGATGAATCAAGAATTGTAGTAAGAGTTGGTGTGTGTGATCATATAGGAAGACTCACTGATGTCTCAATATTCTATTTCTATGACCACAAAGTAGCATGGAAGGAATAATTTGATGTTTGTGTCAACTAAATATGGATTCAGATGTTGTGGTCATTATATGTTAATGTTTACTATGTTTTGAGTTTATCTTTGTGATCACATAATGATTTCATGACGAAAAGGCAAAGTTCTAGGTGAAAAAGGGTTGTTCAACAATGAGTTAAAGTTGTTCTTGAGAAGAGTCAGTCAAGTCCTTGACCGGTAATGAGCATCGTGTTGCAGTAAGTGATTATGTGCTTGAGGGATCATGTTGATGTTGATAATTGATGATTATTCATGATTTGTGATGTTGTTGATCATTTATGATTGGATTTCTCAGAGGTTGTCCAAGAACATTGAATATTTTTGTGTGGTTTGAATTTTATTTGTCAAATCAATGTGCGATGAATTTGAAGGATGACATGAGTTTGTTAGAAAGTGTTATAGTTTGTTAACATGTTTTATGGTTTTTTCATTAAGCGGGAAATATTGTAAATTGTTTTGTAAGGCGGTTAATTTCCCTAATGTACTTCTATTGTATAAATATGTAAAATGATGAAATGAGAAAGTGTAGATTGTGGATACAGAGGTGCAATCGAGAGAAGAAAAAAGATAGAAGATTGTGTTCATGTGTAGCAAAGATTGAGCTTTAACTAGATTTGTATTAAAGCAAAGGAGATTTAGATCTCTTAACCTGGTAGATCATAACAAGTCTAAATTGCAAATCCTTTAACAATATGACTCATTAATTAGATTTTGAAATCCTTCAATTAGTTTAATCCTAATAAGGTAAAGCTCCTAATAGAGCTAGAGGTAAATTTGTTGATCAGGTGACTCCTAACAGGGTCTTTCTCTTAACTGGGCATTTGCTAAATCTTTTAGCAGGGTTAAGCTCTTAACTAGGAATACTTAAAAAGAGTGTATATTTGAGTGGGTACCATCCCCACATGTGGTTTTTACCAGTTGGGTTTTCATGAGAAAAACTTTGATGTTATTGTGTTGCATGATTGTGGATGGTTATTCTTATTTTTTAGTTTTTCATGCAATGAATGTTTATTGATGCAAGTTATTGAATGATTGATGAAAAGTTTTATTTGGTAGATTAATGATTCACCCCTCCCTCTTAGTAATCTTGGATCCCTTAATACTAAAAATTGGTATTAGAGCCAAGTTCCCTTGAAAAATCCTAACAACTTGGGTAGGATCCTTAAGACAACCATGGAGAGTTTGTTGAAGCACATGAGGAAACTTAAAGAAGTTGAAATGGTCATTGAGGACTTGAAGAATCAACTGAAACACTCAAGAGCTAAATGATAAGATCATATTTAAAAACTAAGGGAGAGTCAAGACTACATTTATAAAATTTCTTCAAAAGTGGATCCAATGAACTAAAGCATCCCTTGAAGAAATGGCTATGGAGATTTAAATATTAAAAAAGGATAGGAAAAACCTCATGAGAGAGACTGAAGCCGAATCAAATAGAATGAGTGAGGAATCAGAAGAAAGGAGATCTGAAGAAGATGTAAGGAAAGTTGTAGAGGATGCTGTAAAGGCCAAAGATGAAATCCTAAAGGCTAAACTGGATGAAATTTTCAATTATGAATAAGAGGTTAGTACATTACATGAAACAAATTAAGGGTATCAAGAAGGACTAAGGCTGAATGAAGATATGAGAAATGAAAAAGAGAAACTAAAAAGAGAATTGAATATTTGTAATTATTTGCTGAAGAAATTCAATGAGAGTACTGTAAAAATGGATGAATAGCTAAAGAATTAAAGAAGTAGAAAAAAGACTACAAGCCTTGGATACACTGGTCATACCACTTGACAAGTTGGAGTATCTTAAGTAACAAAGGAAATAAAGAAAGAAGGATAGTCTCCACCAAAGGTAACATAACAAAATTCTTGTATGAAACCCTAGAAACTTGAGTGTTTCAATTGTCATAAGGTATCTCATACTGCAAATGTATGTAGGAGCAGACCTATAAACATAGAAATTACTTTTGATGTATATTTCTACAACTGCAATAAGTATGGACACACTGCTAATGATTATAGATCTAGATCCATTAGTAGATCTGGTAGCTTTGATGGTTGCTGTTACAAATGCAACAAATATGGTCACAAAGATAATGATTTCAGATCAAGGATATATAATCAAAGGTCACCAGTGAACCTAGAAAGTCTTTGCTAGATGAAGACAAAACTTTATGTCACATGCACAATCTATGGTAACTATGGAGAAATGTTTGTAAATTACAGAATGAGGACTGCAAGAGGTAATGCTGGTCCATGGAGATCAACTGGTATAACATGTTTTCATTGTCACAAGACTGGACATCTTGCAAGGAATTGCATGTTAAGGAATCAATAGGTAAATAAGTCAATAAATTAGAAAGAGAATCAAATTGTGAAATTAGAAGAAGTCAGGAAAGAGATGAACAAAACATTCAAGAAGAAGGAAGACACTAAGACATTGGAGGTATCCACATCTCCATTGGGTGTGAAAAATTCATCATCAAACTAAGCCTTTATGTGGCTTTGGGGGAGAGATTATTTTTAAGTTCATCCTCGAACCCCCTATAGGTGTGTGGTAAGATCTATCAACATATTAAGATGAAATATTGTCTTTTGGATGGTATTATGAAGTTTTTATGAATTATATGACATTTTGATCATCGGTATTGGAAATGGGTCAATCAGTGAAAATGTTAGTGCAATCGGTAAGTGAATTAAATGCATGCATGATAAGTTTGATAAAAGGTTATTTTTTGTTTTATTTTTTCACCTTGCGCATTGTGAAAGTTGTTGTGGAGCTAAAGAAGCATTGTTTGAGTTATCTTTTGTAATCCAAGCAACATAAGGAGATTGTTTGTGTTGATCTAAGAGAATTAAAAAAAATGATTAAGAGTGCAAATGTAAAGGTTGATAAATACCATGAGGAATCTAGTTATTCAAGGAAGAAAGTGTCAGATGATGATTGGGAGATTGTGTACATTAAACAAGAAGTGCATGGACTAGGAGATCAAAACAATGTGAGGGAAGTGATTCAACTAGTTAAGAAGAAACTCCAAGACCTGAACCGGTGATACCTAGGTATGTGAAGTTGAATCACTATGCTGATAAAATTATAAAAAACAAGAATTCAAGTGTTATAACTAGAAGGAAGCTTAGAGAAAATAATGTTTTTTAATTTCTAAGTATGAGCCTAAAATAGTGAAGGAAGCAATCAAGGATGATGATTGAATAAGAGCCATGGAGGAAGAATTTGATCAAATTGAGAAGAATGATACATAAGCACTTGTTCCTAGACCTTAAGATAAAAATGTGATTGGTACCAAATAGAATTTTAGGAATAAATTAGATGAACATCAAGATGTAAATAGAAATAAGGAAAGACTTGTATGCAAGGGATATGCTAAAGAAGAAGGACTAGACTATAGAGAGACATTTTTTCTAGTAGAAAGAATTTAAGGGGTAAGAATTCTACTTGCTTATGCTACTTAGCAGAAGTTCAAAGTATTTCAAATAGATGTCAAGTCATCCTTCTTGAATGGAATTCTTGAAGAAGAGGTCTACGTAGAACAACCAAATGGTTTTTCTTAGACAAAGGAGAAGGAAATGGTGTGCAAGAAACAAAAGGCATTCTATGGATTGAAACAAGCTCCAAGGGATTGGTATGAAAGAAATGAAGAAGGAATTTGAGATGTCAATGATTGGGGAGATCAAATCATTTATTTGATTACATGTTTGGCTAGCTCTCTTTATTATCTTAGTGGTCTCTTTTATCTTTACCTTTGATAGTCAACATTCCTAATAACAATTATTCTTTTATTGACTATTACCATTCTTGTAATCAAAATTGTAGCTGCCATAGTTGCACGAAAAGGTGCCACTTGGAACAGTTTTGTGTTGTTGAGGGTTTGTGATTTTCCTTTCCTATGATTATGGTTTGTAGTTAGTTATTTTTTTGTTACTAATGCGACCACCTTTTTGTGCATGCACTTTTGAGTGGTGATCTTATGTTGTAAATGATAAAGTCCCCTGAGAGTTATTTCAAAGGAAAAGAATGCAATGTTTATCATTAGATAAAGATCTACTAGGATTAATGGTTTTCATGGATTTGAGATCAAAGTTGTTAGACCTTTTAACAATGAAGAATCCAAAAGATGTATCCACATGTTTGGAGGTGTGTAGCAACCTTGTGAATAGTGGGACCAAAAATTATGATTACATGTCATATGTGGTGTATGCCAACGCGACAATTAGTATCAGTGTGGTAGTTCTAGGTCATCCGATAAAGAGAATCTATTGATGAGACTTTGTGATGGTCTCACCAACGGGAGATGAGATGTCATTGAATACCAAAATCTCAGCCTCCAAGCACCCTATTATCAGGTCATGATGATGTAGGCTTAGCTCAGCTGCACAAGTGACTATCTGTTTTGAGGGGATAGCTGGTTTTGACTCGTAGACTTCTAAAAGTTTGGGGATAATGGGTTTCCTAAAAGAATAATTTATATCTGAAAAATAAAATAACAAAATATAGGACAGGGTTAGTGTAGATCTCTAACTATATCCACTATATATATGTTCTATTAACATCAACAAAGTTCCAGATAAAATAAACAATAGATACTGAATATACATATAACCTTTAATCACACATATATTAGTAGCAAAGTAAAGTATTTCATTGAATCATTATAGAACTGGAAAAAAGGACAGAAGAAAGCATACAACATAAGAAGCATTTCACTAACTCTAGGATCAGAAACAACACAAAGCTCATAGGTGAATGGTGTTCCACATTCTTATATTAACTTCAAATCTAGCATCACTTGCACTTATACTAGTGTCTCCAAGGGAGTATTAATCTACTCTCAACTTCTGAAAAACAAGATTTCTAAAAGACTGAAAGCTTGTATTACTACTAGATAGCTAAATCATCAATTTTATGACCCTTAGAATGGAGTCAGACTTTGTATTTATAGAAAACTCTAACTACCTAAGGGACTATTCCTATTCTAGATATTTATATTATATTACAATATTTACAGTCGGTACTACCTGTGCTATAAGAATTTCATAATATAATAAAATCATTTGAGAAGGGAAGAGATGAAAAAAAGAAATAAGCCCTAGGAAAACCACCATTGGAAAGAGCATCCTTGTAATTGTAGATTTGATGGAAATTCCTTAAGTGACTTGGGCCATATGCCCTCTTTAATGTTCTTCTGTACTTTGGTGACTTGGGCGAGTCAGGGTACACTAGATAGTAAATTCTAGAATGGTGCCTTGGGATCTGAGAGGCATCTACTCTAAACCTATGGATTTATAGTTACTAGTCTCGCCTAGAGGGACATCCACAAACCTAGAAACATGTTGTAGATATTGATTGGTGGGCTTGAGAGAGTTGTCAACACTCATCACTATAAATATTTCAAAAGTGGGAACCCGCGGTCCATGATCTGGGAGTTTACACTCAAAGAATAAAGAATGAGATGTATGCAACTTTTGCTGAAGGATCCTCGGAGTCTGGGATATTTCACTGGCCTTTGAATCCCAATGATCCACTGATCCCTCAAAATTGAGGCTGACATCTTCAGCCTTATATTTTAATTTTACAGCCATCTTGGCTACATCATGGGATTTGAGAAATACTTGGGAGATTTCCACCATGGTGGCACCATTAATATTTCCCCTGAGTCAGAATTGAACCTCAACCACTTCATCAAATTTACCATGTACAAAATTGATGGGAGTATAAATCCTGGGGCTGAGAGGATTAGTGATTTAATTTCCTGGATGAGGGCAACGTATTGGTCCAAAGGAGTCCATACCACTTGCAGTCATTCTTCCAATACTCATACCAATTCCTTTCCATTTTTGACTTAGAATGCAAGTCTGGAGGAACCCATATGATTCATCCCCTAGAATGCCTATGTTTATTAACTCATCTTCATTGAGATTCAGAAATATCTCCGACAAGGTATCCTTCCAATCTTCATGTTTCTCGATCTCTCCATGCCACTGGGGAATGGTGGCCTCTATCTACTTTACTAAATCATTTATCTAGAAAAATTCTGGGAGATACTCGGACAAGAAACTTCTTATTACCCCCACCTCATGAGTGATCCACTCATCTACTGCTAACACCTTATTCTTCATAATTTTCTGAGTATCAACATCCCTCTATGGTAATAGTGTCCTAAGAAATGAGGGTCCAGGTATTTCTGAAGTGAGGGGGCACACTAATTCTTTTCGGAGTCCCAAAATATTAGCATTGGCTACTTTCAAATCCTAAATCTTATGAGACTATTTCTCATACCGGGCCTAGATAGAATGACCCGCTTCATTTAAGAGGTCTAGTTCCCCCTATTGAGTTCTTTTACCGAGAGACACCTCTGTGATTACATATTCTTTGGCAGCTAATTCAGAATCCTCTTTTCATGTTGGAGGGGCGGCGAATGTCACCACAACGATGCCATCTGGGGATCTTCTAGTGTTGTGAAGGGTACAAGACTTCTTGGGCTTCTTAGGAATTTTTCCCTCGGCCACCATCTTGGCAAGTGATAGTGGAGCCATGACAGTATTTGGGGTTTTTCTTTTCTGGGCTTCCACTAGCTGCTGCGGTGGGGTAGCTGGCCTATCTATCATTATCGCTGAGCTTGAAGTATCCCTGGGGTTCAATTCAAGTTCCCCCCGGGTGTATTTTCCATTATATCAATGGGGTTCTTTCCTGTATGTCCTTTATCTCTCTACCCATCACCCTCCAGAGTGGTGTTCACAGGTGGATTGGGTGGCGATGGAGGCAGAGGCAGCTCATTGAGATCGACCTGTTGAAAAATGGTTGCAACTTTGTCAATCACTGTATCTGGTGGTGTCAACAAAATTTGATTATTGGTTAGGCCCAAGAGCACACCATCATAGGTTATAGTTTCTCCCAAAGGTCCAGTTCCCTCTTCAACCAACGCTTGCTCTATGACCTGGTTATTCCCTTTTTCTTGTGGAATTTTTTTTTCACCTCCGGCTTTATCAAGCTGGGGCTAGCCTTCTTCTTGGGCCACCATGTCTTTTGGCCGTGTTGAATCAAGTATGGGAAATTCAAATTCTTATTCTTCTATCTCTTCTATGGCATAGTCAACCATACTATGTAGCTCTCTGAGATCACCCATCAAGAAGAAATCATCGATGTTGATTTTTTTGATCTCTAGGGGACTCGTTGGATGATCCCCTTTTTTAGAGTAGGAGGAGGAAGAAGAACCTTGACCTTAGGCACATCTTCATACTCTAGGACTGAATTCTTATTATACAGGGAGTGAATTTCCTTTTGTTTCTTTCTCCTTTTAAGTGGCACTTTGGGCTTTGTAGCTACCGTTGTTCTGGAAATTTCTGATTCACATGCTGCACTAAACAAAATTGCCGAGGATGGAGAACCTCCTGACAGGGGATAGGAGCCTATTAGGGTAGCTCCAAGACCGAAAGTCACTTTTTTGTTTGCTACGTCCATTAATTTATTGGAGTGCTCTAAATTTTCACCTAATTTCTCCATCAGGGGGGAAAATAGGATCTGATATCTGAGGTGGAGTGCCAAGTTTCTTCTTTCCATAGGCTTTAGATTGCTTCAGGGCCTGAGAACCTGAGGCTCCCAAACAATGCTTGTTTGAATGAACACTCTTTGAGAAGGCCTTCTTGATATACAAGTGACTGAGCTTAGTTACTACTCTCGAGATGGCCTCGATATCCAAAATTTTTGGCGTATCCCATTCCACCAGAGGGAGGTCTATCTTATATATACCTATGTCATTATACTCACGATCATCTGGGGGCCTGGTATCTGAAAAAATTCAATGGGAATGTATGGAGCTTGAGTTGTTCCATCATTTATTTTGTTACCATGGTGTAGTATCACTTCCCGACATTGTAATCTTCCTGGAAGTTGGCCCAAAAATATTCTAAGTGTCAAACATGGGGGTTTACCCCCTTTGGCATCAATCTTGCCACTTGCCCAAGGGGGTCATAATCCGTGCGGTGAAGAATATATTTTGATAAGTTAAAACTACTTAGCTCATCTTTGGCTCCCTAGGCCATGGCGAGGGAGCAAGAGTATTCCCCATAGATGAAAGGGAATGTCAAAGTGGTAATTTTCTTTTCAGTAACCAAGGCATGAGCCTCCAAAATCTGCCTGTAAAATTTTAACAAAACTACCCTGTCCACACAATATTTGGGTAACAGGAAGGGTTCTCTAGAGAAGTCAGACACCCAAATGTTAGTGTGTTGGGATAATTGGCTAAAGTATCACCCCTACACACCAACCAGGCCCATGGCCTAGGGAGATAATTTTTATCCCCGATCATGAGAGATCACCTTGATCCCATTAAAGATGAAGGCGTCATTGACTCTATGAAAATGTGTGAAACTCCCATCCCACTGAATCTGGGGGATGTGGTCCCAAGGAGAGACCTAACCAGGTCCTTCCCCAAGAATACCAACCATTTTTAAAACCACAGATCCCCTGGAAGTGTCAGGGAAGTGGCCAAAGGATGTAGGAAGTCATGTAGAACTTCTACTCTATTTTGACGCTCCTCATCTAGATGTCTACATGTTTGACAATGATGTCAGTCCAGTTGAAGTGTGCCTTGTTGGTTGTCATACAATATAAGAAATTATACATCTAGCGGGAGAATTCTTGGGCATGTGGCTTCTCAAAGATCCTGCATAAGAAGATAATTTATGCTTGGACGGGCTCCTTGAAGTTGGATCAAGGAATTTCTATCCACATCTTCTTGTAGTCACACCATGAACTTTTCATCCAATGTCTGTTTAGTTGGCATTGAGCCATGTCTTCTATGCCCTCATACTTCTCGAGGGCCTCGACCTTTGTGAGATAAATAGTGTTAGGAATAGTCCCAAGAGATAACTGAGAGAGGGGGGTGAATCAGTTATCTATAAGATTAAATTCTTTTTCAATTAAGTATAAATTAACTTTAAACATAAACTCAACAAGATAACGCAGAATTGAACAACACAATTTTGGTGATGGGGATAATCAAATTAGGTAAAAACCCTGGTGGGAATTAGCACCCACAAATAATTGTACTAGATTATCCTTATTAGAAGATATTGTAACCCTGTTAGGAGTTGATCTTTACAATGAAATAAGTACAGAGACCTGGTCAAAGGTTAGACCTTGTTAGGAGTCTTTTACAAGTAACCATGTAAGGGGTGAGGACACACTGGCCAAGAGCTCACTGCTCAAATGATGAAGGTTGCAACCTTTTGTAAGGAATATATACACTATATCTGATAATGAACTATTTGAGTAGACCTGTTTTCTTGATTAGTTCCAATGAATTGTAATCTTCTTCTACTTCTTTACATAGATCTTAAACTTTTACTATCTAACTTTCTGCACTGCACTGCTCTGTCTTTTATTTTTTGACTTCATTTTCACTCTTAACGATCATATTTGAACTGATACATGTATCTTCTCCAAGGATAAGGTCACGACGGCTGTGCAAAATGCTTTAGTAACTTCCTTGTTTGCTTAACTAAGCATGCAATCAAAGTTAGGACCGTGCAACTCAAGATGAGTGGACACATCACTTCACATAGTCAGCTCTACCAAATTAACTCAAACATCATGCTTGTGTTACAATACATTTAGCACCTTTGGATAATCATCATTAACTCATAACTAAACATGAATATAAATACACATATCCAAAAGATAGATGCAACTCAAGAAATAGTCTAAATATGTCTGCTCTTTAACATATAATCTCCAAAAAATGTAACTGCCAAAATAGATTAACATAACTCATCTATAACTGCATATATGAATCTGTGTGTATGAAAATTGCATCAAGAACATGTCTACAACATAGATGTAAATGTGCAAGGGTCTAGAATATATGTATTTATAGGACACTACTATATATTATATGTTGTCATCAATGAAAAATATACAATCAATTATTTGCATAGAAGAAAATCTCCAATAATCTCCCCCTTTGACATTGATGGCAACATATGATATGAAAAACACCATCAACCCAAAGTATCCTTCTTATTTTTACAATCTTCTCAATATCCTCATCAAAATCTCATCTTAACTGCTGCATCTCTTTTTACTGTATATTTAATTTCTATATACTCCCCAGAGTATATGCTTCACCTTACTATATACTCCCCCTTCAAAATCAATGGCAAAGGGGGCCAAAAAAAATTAAGCATAGGTACTACTCTAGAAGTAGAGTAGTCAACCATTCATCAGTCACCTAGGACTGATGCTCTTGTTTGAAAATCTAATAAGACTCAGGAAAGGAAATTTCTCCCAGCTTCTCCCTAAGATACTCAAGAGTATCTTTTGATAAGGGCTTTGTAAAAACTTATGCTGATTGTTCTTTAGTGCTCACATAATCCAACTTTACTTCTTTGTCTGCAACTTTTTCTCTTAGAAAACAATATTTGATCTCAATGTGTTTTGTCTTTGCATGCATCACATGGTTTTTTTACATATTGATAGTGCTAGTGTTATCACAATGAATAATAATAGGATAATCAATCTAAATACCAAAGTCTTTAATCATCTGTTTGATCCAAACCATGTTTGAACAATTCAATGCTGCTGCAACATACTCAGCTTCTGATGTTGACAAAGAGATACAATTTTTCTCCCTGCTTGTCCAAGTAACCAACCTGTCTGTAAGAAATACTTCTCCTCCTAAGGTACTCTTCATGTCATCAACACAACCTACTCAATCTGTATCTGTATACACATGAAGTTGTATTAGGATACCATAAACCATAGTCTATAGTCCCTTTTAAGTATCTGAATATTATTTTTATTTCCATTAGGTGATTTTGTTTTGGTTCAACTATACATCTTCCAACAATGCCAACTACATTGGAAATATCTAGTCTATATTGAGTAAGATATATTAGTTTTCTAATCATAGACTTGTATAATGTCTTTTCAACTACTGTGGAGTCATCTTCTTTAGAGATCTTGCTTCTTGTTATCATGAGGGTGCTTACTAGTTTGCAATCTTCCATTTAGAAAGTCTTCAATATCTCCTTCACATACTTGGATTTATTTATGAATATGCCTTTGTTTTTTTGTTTTACATTTAATCCCAAAAAGTATTTGATAGGTCCAATCATGCTCATTTCAAACTCACTTTGCATCTCTTTGGCAAATTTTGCACTTAGCTTGTCATTACCTCCAAAGATAATGTCATCAACAAAGATAGCAACAAGTAGTAGTCCATCAGGTGTCTCTCTCATGAATAAGTTGCAATTCTTCTCCCTTCTTGAATCCAATCTTTGTCAAGTAACCGTCGAGTCTCTCATACCAAGCTCTTGGGGCCTATTTAAGTCCATAAAGGGCTTTCTTTAGTCTGCATACCATGTCTAGTTTGTCTGATAAATTAAATCCTTCAGGTTGTTCTATGTAAACTTCTTCCTTCAAGTGACCATTTAGAAAAGTTGACTTGACATCCATTTGATATACTTTAAAGTTATTGAATGTTGCATAGGCCAAAAACAACTTGATAGCTTCCAGTCTGCTCATAGGGGCAAATGTATCAATGTATTCTATTCCTTCTCTATGCGCATATCCTTTACATACCAGTCTTTCTTTGTTTCTCACCACTGTACCTTCTTCATTTATCTTATTCCTGAATGTCCACTTTGTTCCAATCACATTTTTGTCACAAGGTCTACAGACTAATTCCCATGTATCATTATTGATTATCGGATCTAATTCTTGTTTCATAGCTTTCTGCCAATCTGAATCATTAGATACATCTTCAACACTTAACGGTTCAATTTGTGAAAGTAAACATACCTCTTCATCAACTATTAAACCTTTGGCTTTAGATCATGTTAGAACTCTACTTCTATGATCTCTAATGATATCTTCCTTTGAATGGTATCTAGTTGTGAATTTTGTAACTTTATGTGTGACATCTTCATCTATAATTTGAGAATACTCTTTTCTTGTTTCAGGGTCATTGCATGATACATCTTCAATAACTATTTCTTTACTTCTAGGCCTAGGTTCATCTTCAATCATAGGCGCACAATTATAGTATGTTTCTTGAATCATGAACTTCTCATCAATCTTCACATGTGTACTTTGAATTATTTTCATCAATCTCAAGTTAAAACATCTATATGCTTTGCTTTTAGTAGAGTAACCAAGGAAAATACCTTCATCGCTTCTAGCATCAAACTTACCAGCACCATCATCTCTCTTGATGTAGCACTTGCTTCCAAAGATTCTGAAGTATTTTACTATAGGTACATTACCAGACCAAAGTTCATAGGGTGTCTTATCTGCGCCTGGCCTTAATTGTATTTTGTTGATAGTATAGACTGTTGTATTGACTGCAACTCTCCAATAGGCGTGTGCAACTTTTCCTTCTATCATGATAGTGCATGTTGTGTCTAGTATGATCTTATTTCTTCTTTCTTCAATCCCATTCTATTGAGGGGTTCTAGGAGAACTCAAATTCCTTTTGATCCCATGTTCTTCACAATACTCATAAAACTTGTCAGAGGTGAATTCTCCTCCTCTATCTGATCTCAGACACTTTAGTTTTAATCCAGACTCATTTTCAAGTTTAGCTTTGAATATTTTGAACATCTCAAAAGCTTTAGAATTATTGTTTAAGAATGCAACCCACATCATCCTTGAAAAATCATCAACAAAAAAAATAAAATACCGTTCTCCATAGTATGATTTTGATTGAGTAGGACCACATAACTCTATATGCACTAGATCTAATTTGTTTTCTTCTAAGTTCTTCTTGCTTCTAAATGAGCTTCTTACATTCTTTCCCATCACACATTCCCTACACATAGTATCAACTGGTCTTGCAATACTAGGAAGGTCTCTTACTGCCTTTACATTGCTTATCTGTACTATGTTGTCAAAATTGATATGACAAAGTCTTTTGTGCCATAGCCAACTTTCATCTACTTTTGCAACAAAACAACTTACTTCTAAATTGAGCTGAAAGACATTACCTTTAGTATTAGATCCTGATGCAATCATATCTCCTTGTTTGTTGTTAATGATGCACTTGTTGTCTTTGAATTCCAACTGATATCCTTTGTCAAGTCATTGTCCAACACTTAGTAGGTTATGATGTAAACCATTGGCATAAATAAAATCATCTATTTTGTTATTTCAATCTAAGGTGATAGAACCTCTACATATGATAGGTTTGGGAGTGTTATCTACAAATATAACCATACCACCTTTGTACCTATCCAGATGTACAAATCCTTCTTTGTCTCCTATCATGTAATGTGAGCATTTGCTATTAATGATCCAATCAGTTCTGATGTCTTCTTTGGAAACTAATGCTAACTCTTGTGCTTTCTTCTCATCTTCATTGCTCATTTCTTTAAGAATTTCTCAATGTCTTTAATGGAAATGAATCCAATTTAATCTTCTCCTAAATCATCATCAGTTACACCTTCTTCAGCATGATATCATTCCTTAGTATATTTGGGTTTGTAAGCTGATCTGAACTTCTTGACTCTTGTAGGACACTTAGATGCAAAATGGCCAACTTTGTTGCACGAAAACCATTTAAATGGTAGTTTTCCTTCATATTTTCCTTTACCTTTCCTTTCTTGGAAATCATAGTAATTATTTATTCTAGTTCTGTATCCACTTCCTCTTTCTCATTTTTACTGGAGCTTCTCAAGGATTTCTTACCATGGACTGAGGCTTTGAAAGTTGTTTCACTTTTGGGTTCTGTCTTCAATCTTGATACCTCAAATGCAGAGATTTTTCTTATCAAATTCTCTCTTTTGAAATCATTTGAAAATTGCATAGTCTCATCTAAGATATTGATCTTTCTCTCATAGTCTGTTGTCAATGTACTCATTAGTTTGTCCATTATGTCTTCCTCTAAAATTTATCCACCATTGTTTCTAATTCTTGACACTGCTTCATTAATCCTCTGATTGTAGGCTCTGATGTTCTCTTCAGGTAGCATCTCTAAGTTGTTATACTTCTCTTTCCATGTCTTTCTCCATGCATTATTTTCATGGATATCTCCTTCAAAGATATCTCCCAAATACTTCCATATGGTGTAGGCTTTGTCTAGTTTCTTAATCTCAAAGAATTCACTGTCAGATAATGCACTTATAAGGGCTTCCTTGGAAATTGCATTAGCAGTGAATACATCCTTTTGTTTATTAGTAGCATCATCTTTTCCAAGGTCTTTCAGAGATGGAACAATAACTTCTTCTATGGCTATTTGAAAGATCTCAAAACCAACACACTGTAGATGTGTTATCATTTTGTTCTTCTAGTCAAGATAATTTTCTCCATCAAAATTAGGACTCTCTTTTCTGAAGTATGCCATCTAATCTACCTTAAGTTGTTAAGATTTTTCTCCAAGGCACTTGGCTTTGATACCAATAGTTAGGAATAGTCCCAAGAGATAAATAAGAGGGGTGAAACTATTATCAACAAGATTCAATTCAATTTCAATTAAGTACAGATTAACTTTAAACATAAACTCAACAAGATAACACAGAATTGAACAACACAATTATGGTGATGGGGAAAACCAAATTAGGTAAAATAACTCGGTGAGAAATAGCACCCACAAATACATTTACTATTTTATTATGATCCTTGTTAGAAGATCTTGCAACCCTGTTAGGATTTGATCTTTACAATGCAATAAGTACAGAGACATGGTCAAAGGTCAGACCCTATTAGGAGTCTTTTACAAGTAACCCTATTAGGGGTGAGGACACACTTTCCAAGAGCTCACTTCTCAAATGATGAAGGCTGCAACCTTATATAAGGAAGATATACACTATATCGGATAATGAAATATTTGAGTAGGCTTGCTATGTTGATCAGTTCCAATGAATTTTAATCTTCTTCTACTTCTTTGCATAGATCTTAAACTTTTACTATCTAACTTTTTGCACTTCTCTATCTTTTCTTTTTCACTTCATTTTCACTCTTAATGATCATATTTGAACTTCTATATGTATATTCTCAAAGGATAGGGTCATGAAAGATGTAGGAAACACTTCAAAAACTTCCTTTTCAGGTTAACTAAGCACGCAATCAAAGTTAGGACCGTGCAACTCAAGAGGAGTGGATGTGTCACTTCACATAGTTGACTCTACCAAATTAACTCAAACATCATGCTTCTGTTACAGCATGTTTAGGGCCTTTGAAAAATCATCATTAACTCATAACTAAACATGAATATAAACACGCATATCACGAAGATAGGTGCAACTCAAGAAATTGTGTAAATACATTGGATCTTTAACATATGATCTCTAGAAATTGTAACTGCCAAAAACAGATTAACATAACTCATCTGTAACTGCATATCTGAATCTGTGTGTATGAAAATTGCATCAAGAACTTGTCTACAAAATAGATGTAAACATGAAAGGCTGCAAAATATATGTACTGACAGGACACTACTATATATTATATATTGTAATCAATGAAAAACATACAATCAATTATTTGCATAGAAGAAAATCTCCAATAAATAGCTCCTGCAAATTGCATTATATGCCACCCTCTTAAAATGGCATCATGCTCCAATGTGATGATGGAAATCGGGAATCCAATGGGAGTAGGGGTTACCAACACAACAAGCATATAGCCTTTGCGATAACCCCTAGCCATGTGAAAAATTAGCTCCAACGCTTGTACTGAGCATAGAAAACCAGCTGCTTGAATGAATCTGGATGTCGCTAAGTTAACTGAGATGGAGTCATTGGAGCATTGAGGCTAATAGATTGTTTGAATAAGGCCCTACAATTTAGCCCAGGTGCCGACATCTATGTCGGTGATCTTTTTAATCGAAGACTCAATTCAGGACCCATGAATTGTCCAGTTATTATTATATTTTTGGGTTAGTGAGAGATTTTCCAATGTCCTCTCTATCTTGTTCTTCTTGTTGGTGTCTTTAGAGACACTTGCGAGTTCTAAAATTCTATGAGGTGAAGGCCCTGAAGCCATTTCTTGCTTAATTTAACTTGTACCTACAAACTGGACAATGGCCAGTACATAAACATTGAGAGATTTTGGATTCTGGAGACCTTGAGAATGACTTTGCCTTTTCACCTTAAATGAAGAATTATTAGGGAATCCTAAATGAGATCAAATGTCTGAGATTTAATATGATTTTTAACACATGAAATATTTCTCTCTTACTGCAGATCCAAAATGATAACTCAAAAAAGGGGTTGTGTGAGGTGGAAAAGGCCATGTTTATTAACACACTTGAAAGTAAATTGAAAAGATAAAAATTGTTAGTGATAAGATAGGTGGCCCTGCTACCGTACTTTAACATACACCTGCAAACTTGGCTGAATAATGACATAAACAAACAGTTTTGTTGCGCGAGTGGCATGAATGACATTTGGGATGAGTTTTAAATGTTCATTTGTGGGAACTAATTTTTCTATTAAGGTAGAAAGGAGAGATGAGAGAGAAAATATTAATGTCTTGTTGATGTGGTGGCCTCTATAATTGACATATGTACCTCCTCATCATCTAGGGAAGCACCAACACGGGTGGTGAACCTGGTTATTGGATGGATGTGATCTGATACCTCATAAAGAATTGGGACAAAAATGGGTCCTCAGAGACTAATCCCTAAGACACCTAGCTAGACAAAAAACTTAGAAACACTGCATCCCTAAGTAGAGAAATAGGAAATAAAGCGTTGCAAAATCATAGAATTTATAGATGAAGCTAGACCTATAATGAGCTACCAGAGCTCGCACACTCAAACCTACAGCTCTAGCAAACCAATTTTATAGAAAATACACTACAAACTCTACCACATGGAGCATTTACAAGGTACTTACAGCATATACAAAATATACAACCAAAACTTCATGCATTTATAGACTTCCTAGAAAGAAGTGGGTGATATTGACCAAAATCTATAGCCTAGAAGGGTGGACATCTTTCAATCTGAGCTGGATGGCTAGGAATGTAAGAAGATGCACCAGACTCAAGGATAGCATTGTGCCAAATGACACACACAACAATGGAGCAATAAAGAAGACCAAAGATGACCAGGAATAGACATGGAAAACACAATCCAGCCAATGAAAATCATCAAAAAACACGTAGAGAAAAAGAAACATAGAAGAAATAAAATAAAATAGAAAGAGAACAAAAGGAAATCCCAAGGGCCTACCTAAACTTCAAAATGTCGAATGGGAGGAACTGCATCTACTTCACTCTATCACCTAACACACTCCAGTAGACTTGACGAACACACCTATGCACCTTCTAGCCCAAATGTTTATGCTTAGAAAACAAATCGATTCGCTCTCTACAAAATTCCCTAGAAGGTAACTTGTTTGCGGTAAGTGTAAAATGACAATGTAAAACACCTTAAATAATGCCTAGGAAAGTGCATTAGTTACCAAAAGTGATTTCAAGAAACACATTGGTGGTCGGGATCGAGACCCATAAACACCTAACGGTCATCCCTCTTTCGAAGGAAAAGCGAATGATCATCGAGCACAAAAGATTCAAAATCACCCACTTGGGAACAACACTCTGGGACATAGATCCTAGAAGAAACAATGAATGCAAAAAGCAAGGAAAAGACCAGATGTAACCAAAAGAGTCCGAAAGAAATAGCGGACCAAGACAAAAACAAAAAGGAAAGAAAGGGGGAAAACAAAAAAGGGAAAAGAAAAAAAAGGGTACCCAAAATTTTTCTCACAAAATGCAAGTATAGGTATGTAGCAAATAACAAATGGTGACTTGCTGGAATAGATGCCTCATGTATTTGAGAACTCTAGAACTCTAGTTGAAACAATGGGGACTGTATCATCAGTAGAGAAGCGGTGTCACGTCGTGACTCCAGAGTCAGGGAAAATTTCTCATATTTAGATATTGATCTTTGTTAGTAATAACTGAGGGGGGGTTGAATCACTAGCCTCAAAATTTATCCTTTAAAATTTTATCCACCAATCAATACACTTCAGATTATTAAGTCCCTACAAGATGCATGCCTTGAAATACTTGAAATAATTAACTATCTATCGGTTTACCTTGTCTGTCCTTATTATTCTTGATTACCGATTAGCAGTAAAACTTATTTACTGATACTCAGTAAATATGCAGAGTATAACAATCAATCCAGAAACGCATATGTGAAATGTAAAACAATAAAGTAATAAACCATACACACATATAGATGGATTTTAATTTGGAAACCCTGTTAAGAGAAAAAACCACTGGGATCGGTACATCAAATTTTCACTTTTTTGAAGTGAGCCCTGTTAGGAGACACCCTTGTTAAAGGTTACAAACACACTATTAAGTGTGACCTTGTTAGAGGATTTTTATACATATAGGTTGCCACTTAGTATCTGGCATCTATCTTGCTACCACCCTTGAATCAACCTTCTTCTTAGATTGTCAATAGGCTTTAGGCAAATCTTGCTACCATCCTTGAATCAACCTTCTACTTAGGTTGTCAATAGGCTTTATGCAAATTCAATGCTACTTTCATGAATGAACCTTTTGGAAATCTTGTAGGATATACCTAAATTCTAGAAGACTATTAAGTCCTACTTTGTTAAGAGACTTGATGCTTTAATGGTTAAACTGGAACACTATGACCTATTTCTAATACAACTTTGAATTGCAGATTTTCAGATCTATTTAAGTACAACACCTCTCTGATCAATGTATTAATTCAATTCCATTTGTTCCACACTTTCTACTCTGTGAAGTTTTTCTTCACTATTTGTCGGTGTCTACAGAATTCTTTATCTCTTCTTCAGCTTGATTGAACTTGATTGTATGAATTTTATCCTTCACCAGTTTCTCTTTAGCATCCTCTTTCTATTCACTCCCCTTTTGTGTATCTGATTGCTTACAAAAATGAATTATGCTTGTCTCTTATATAGACATGATATTCCTTAATTCTTGATTCTTGATTCTTGATTCTTGGCATGAAAAACAATCCAGCCAATTTGATTTACGACTTTAACTCTTGATTTATCATGTAGTTATCTTCTTGTCAACTGTATAAATCTTCTTTAAATCAATTACTTAATTGTGGTCAAATAAAAAGATAAAACAACTAGTTAAGTCTATCCTTAAGCTCTGTGAGCTAGATATTTTGTCATTTTCTGAACTTTATGTTCTGTCAGTCACGTCTTCAGTTCATCGTCGGTGACAACTGCCAGTTATGTCAGTGTAACTCCAGTTAGCTTCAGGATCTCCATTCATCGGGAAACGCTATCTCCTATTTGTCAGGCATCCTATGATTCTACTTTGTCAAGAAACACCGTCTTCTACTCGTCGGGTATCACTATGACCTTTTTCTATGTCTTTACTAATGGTGTGCACTCCGTCGGTGTTGTCTATCACTTAGTGAATACTTGACTTTTATGCATTGCTAAAAGCATAATATTTGTTCCATTGATTCTCTGAAGTCTTCTACATTATGTACATGACTATACAGATGATATTAAGTTGACATCAATGACAATATAAGCCATTAACTGATTTAATGTCTTGAATCATCTTCAACTTAACATTATCAAACATTCAATCAGTTGCATGTCATCAATCTCTCCCTTTGGCATTGATGGCAACATACTATATTATCACACTATACTATTTATAATACAATAGGAAATACAATTGTTCAGATTCATCAAATTACCAAACACTTTGTTTTTCATAACTGATAAAAATGTTTGACCGTTGGTAAGCTCTATGTTAGCTTAGATTTGATTCTTGTAGCTTTCTGTGTTTCTTCTTCTGATGTGTTGTGTCCTCTGTTTGTGTCAATTTCTCATTTTTGATTGTTCTTCTTCTTTGATGTCTCTATCTTTTGTTTGCAACTTTTATACAAATTCCCTCCCTATGGATATGATCTCTCCCTTTTTGAAGTAATCTGATAATGAATAGTTTCTGATGATAATATGGATACATTCTCTCCCTTTGCCAACAATGCCAAACAAATATTTTAGAAATATCTGACATTCATGTTAAACAATTATTTTCTTCTATCCATAATATATTCCTTGAATTTCCCTTATCCATCATCAATACAACAATATGCTCTGGTGCTCATTTATGATATATACCTTTATGTATATAGATGTAGCTTTGAATTTCATCTTTTTCTTGCATCAATCATGAATGATATTCTAATAATATATGGTTGATGCAGCCTTTAGTCCTTTACTGACTGGTCGACATGGGTTTGACCCCTAGCCTCTTTCTTAGGTCCTCAAATGTATCCTTGGGTACTGGCTTGGTGAAGATATCAGCTAATTGTTCTTTTGATTGGAGATATTCAAATATCACCTCTTTTTCTTGAACTTGTTCTCTTAAATAATGATACTTGATGGAAATGTGTTTAGTCTTTGCATGCATGACTGGATTCTTAGAAATTTTTATTGCACTGGTGTTATCACAATAGATAATCACTAGTTCTAAGATCTTCATATGCATACCTTTTAGCAACTATTTTATCCATGCAATATTTGAGCAATTTGTAGCAGCAGCAATATATTCTTCTTCTATAGTAGACTGAGAGATGCATCCTTGCTTCTTGCTAATCCATGTGACAAGTCTGTCACCCATAAAGAATGCTCCTCCAGTTGTTCTCTTCCGATCATCAAGATTTCCAACCCAATCAATGTTAGTAAACACATTTAGTTCAAATTTGCCTTCTCTTTTATACCATAAGTCAAATTCCTTAGCATTCTTCAAATATCTTAAGATTCTCTTCACAGAAGTCATATGTGATTCCCTGGGGTTAGTAGAAAATCTAGCAACAATTCCTACTGCATGTGCAATATATGTTCTAGTGTGTACAACATACATGAGTTTTCCTATCATTGCTTTGTACAAATTTTGATTTACCTTTTTTGTCTTGTCTTCCTTTGTTAATTTGCATCCAGTAGCCATCGGTGTTCCAACAGGTTTGGAATCTTCCATCTTGAATATTTTCAGGACCTCTTTGATGTATTTAGACTATGTAATAAAAATACCTTCACTTTGTTGAATGATCTATAGACCAAGAAAGAACTTGATCTCTGCAAACATAGACATCTCAAACTCTTTTCTCATTTCATTAGCAAATAATTGGCGTAGCACATCATTGCCTCCAAATATAATGTCATCAACAAATATTACAGCAATCTAAGTGTTAGCATTAGTATCTTCTTTCAAATAAAGATTATTGTTTTCACTAGTCCTTATGAATCTAATACTTATTAGATAAGAATGAAGTTGTTTATACTAGGCTTTGGGAGCTTGTTTCAATCCATACAAGGCTTTGTGAAATCTACATACCATGTTCCTCTTGTTTCAAATCACGAACCCTTCAGGTTGCTCAATGTATACCTCTTCTTCAAGAACTCCATTAGAAATGTTGACTTGACATCCATTTGATATACTTTGAATCCTTTATATGCAGCATAATCAAGTATTATTCTTACTCCTTCTATCCTATCAACGGGTGCATAAGTTTCTCCATAGTCTATACCTTCCTCTTGTGCATACCCCTTGCATAGTAGTCTTGCTTTGTTCTGTGTGACTTCTCCATTCTTGTTCAGCTTATTCCCGAATATCCATTTAGTACCGATGACATTCTTGTCATCTAGTCTTGGCACAAGTGACCATGTTTTGTTCTTCTCAATCTGTTCAATCTCATCATTTATAGCACTTATCCATTCTTCATTATCTAGTCCAACATTGATAGATTTTGGCTCAAACTCACAAATTAAACAATTTGAGTTTAAAGACTTACTTCTTGTTCTTGTACCAAATTTCTTATCTCCTATGATCTGGGCCTATGGATGGTTCCTTGTTACATATCTTACAAGTATAGGTACAGCTCTTTGTGTATCAGCTTGATCTTCATTACCTTGCACATTATTTTGATCATTATCCTTACCGTCGATAACAACATTCTGACTGTCGGTTGCAACAATCTATTGTTCTAGATTTAAGCACTGTTGCTCGGGTAGAGTTACAGGTTCTTCATAATATACAAAATTGTTTTAGTTTTCTAGTTCTTTTGTTCTTTCCAGCTCATTCTTTTCTACAAATTCATCAATCTTTACATTTGCACTCTCAACTATTTTGTTAGAAGCCTTGATTAGACATTTAAAAGCTTTGCTTTTGGTAGAATACCCAAGAAAAATACCTTCATCACTTTTGGCATCAAGATTTCCATTTCTATCATCTTTTAAGACATAACATTGACTACCAAAGATTTTGAAGTAACTTACATTGGCTATTTTACCATATCATAGCTCATGAGAAGTCTTCTTTGTGTCCTTCAATTGTACCATGTTAAGTGTATAAATAGTAGTGCTAACAGCTTCCCTCCAAAAGATCTAGGTGATGTCCTTCTCTATCATCAGTGTTCTTGCACAATCAACTATTGATCTGTTTCTTCTCTCTGCAATCCCATTTTGTTGTGGTGTTCTTGGTACATAAACCTATCTTTTTATACAATGCTCATTACAAAAATTAGTGAATTCATCTGATATAAATTCTCCTCCTCTATCTGATCTCAAACATTTTATATCCTTACCACTTTTTTTTTCTACCATAGCCTTATACCATTTAAACATCTTGAATTCTTCAGATTTTTCTTTTAGAAACATGACTATCATCATTCTAGAGTAATCATCAACAAAGAGAATAAAATATCTATCTCCATAATAACTCTTTGTCCTCATAGCTCCACATAAATCACTATGGACTAATTCTAGAATATCATCAGATGTATGGGTTTTACTTTTGAAACTAGACTTTGTCATTTTACCTTTTTGACAATTTTTGCACATGATGTTGTCTGGCTTTGTCATCATCGGTAAACCTCTTACACTTCTTTTTTGCTTATTTTCATCATGTTGTAAAAATTCACATGACACAATCTTTTGTGCTACAACCATATGTCTTTGTTTTTAGTCATCAAGCAAGTGGGGTTAGTTTCATTCAAATAGAATAAGTTACCTTTAGTCTGTTCACTGGTACCAATTAGTTTTCTCGATTCATTAAAAATATTTGCCTTCTTGTTTTCAAATGACACTCTGTGACCTGAATTATTCAGCTGAGAAACACTCAGCAGATTATAATTCAATCCATTTACCCAATAAGAATTCTCACATTTAATAAGGTTATTCAGCATTATTGTTCCTTTACCTTGAACTAGACAAGGTGTATCATTTCCCATTCTTACTGTACCACCATTATAATACTCAAAAGTATTAAATTTTTCTTTGTCACCGGTCATATGGTGAGTGTAGCCACTATCTATAATCTAGACATCAGTCTTATTAACCATAGATATGAGTGTTGTTTCTTCATACCTTTCATCTTCATCTAAATCATCCTCCACAGCTACAAATACTATCTTGATGTCATCATCCAGTTCGCTGTCAGTATATTCATCTTTGCAAGCAGCTAGGTAGCTAGCCTTCTTGCCTTTATCCTTGTAGTCTTAGGTATCCTTTATTTTTGATCATTGGTAACTTTTGTAATCTTTGTTATCACCTCTGTCAGATTTTTTCACAAAAGATCTTTCATCACTTCTATCATCTTTTCTTCTGTTAGGACATCTTGTAGAAAAGTGTCCAATCTCTTTACAATTAAAGCATAAAAGTGGTAACTTGCAGTTGTATTTACCTCTACCTCTTTGCATTCTTCTTGCCATGAGTGCTTCTATTTCATCTAGATCTTCTTCTTCACTTTCACTTTCACTGTCTCTTCTAGATGAGTGTCTCTGGCTAGATTTTCTTATTCTAATATAGGATTTAAATGTAGACTCTAAACTTGGAAATACACTATTGTCAAAGTTATTCATCTCAAATGAAATCAGTCTACCAATTAAGCTATCAAGAGTAACTGTGTTTTTTGGCACTGCTCTCATTTCTTGTATATCCAAAAATCTAATAGAATATATAGGTAATAAGGTTCTTAAGATTTTACTTACCACTGTCTCCTCTTCAAGTGTACCTCCAACACCTCATATAGCATTGACTACTTCTTTTATTCTTGTGTTGTACTATGTGATGTTTTCACCTTCTTTCATTCTAAGATCATCAAACTTTTCTCTAAGGCTTTCTGCCTTGGCTCTCATAATATTTCTATCACCTCCATGTACAAGCTTTAGTTTGTCCCACATTGTCTTTGCATTTTTGCAATCTTTGACATCTTCAAATTCAGCATCAGAGAGTGAGGAAGAAATCTCTATAACCATGCAACTATGCTCATGCTTCACTCTCAATTGATCTACTATCAATGGTCCTATAGGCAACACATATTCAGTATCTAAGTATTGAGTAATATCATTGCCAATACTTGATAAGTGGAGTCTTATCCTGGTTTTCCATGAAGCAAAGTTGTCTTTGTTCAACTTGGGCACATCTCATATTTTCATCTTGTGATCTTTTACTTAGGTCTGGAAACCTTCCTTCTAAGCACACACACTCTGATACCAATTGTTAGTAATAACTGAGAGGAGGGGAGTGAATCAGTGGCCTAAAAGTTTATCCTTTAAACTTTAATCTACCAATCAATACACCTCAGATTATTAAGTCCCTACAAGATGCATGCCTTGAAATACTTGAAATAATTAACTGTCTATCAGTTTACCTTGTCTGTCCTTATTCTCCTTGATTACCAATAAGTAGTAAAACTTATTTATCGATACTCAGTAAATATGCAGAGTATACCAATCAATCCATAAATGCATATGTGAAATGTAAAACAATAAAGTAATTTAAACCATACACACATAACACATAGATTTTAACGTGGAAACCCTATTAAGGGAAAAAACCACTGGGATCAGTACCCCAAATTTTCACTCTTTTGAAGTGAGCCCTATTAGGACCCAACCTTGTTAAAGGTTACAAACACACTGTAAAGTGCAACCTTGTTAGAGGATTTTTATACATATAGGTTGTCACTTAGTATCTGGCATCTATCTTGCTACCATCCTTGAATCAACCTTCTTCTTAGACTGTCAATAGGCTTTAGGCAAATCTTGATACCATCTTTGAATCAACCTTCTTCTTAGGTTGTCAATAGCCTTTATGCAAATTCAATTCTACTTTCATGAATCAAACTTTTTTGCAATCTATTAGGATATACCTCAATTATAGAAGACTCTTAAGTCCTGCTCTGTTAAGAGACTTGATGCTTCAATGGTTAAACTGAAACACTATGACCTGTTTCTAATGCAACTTTGAATTGCATATTTTTAGATCTATTTAAGTACAATACCTCTTTGATCAATGTATCAATTCAACTCCTTTTGATCCAAACTTTCTACTATGTGATGTTGTGCTTCACTATTTTTTGGTGTCTGTAGAATTCTTTAGCTCTTCCTCAGCTTGATTGATCAGGACTGTATGAAGTTTATCCTTCACCAGTTTCTCTTTAGCATCCTCTTTCTATTCACTCCCCTTCTGTGTATCTGATTGCTTATGGAAATGAGTTATGCTTTTCTCTTATATAGAAATGATATTCCTTAATTCTTGATTCTTGATTCTTGGTGTGAAAAACAATCCATCCAATTTGATTTATGTCTTTAACTCCTAATTTATCTCGTAGTTATCTTCTTGCCAACTGTATAAATCTTATTTAAATCAATTACTTAACTATGGTTGAATAAAACAAATAAAACAACTAGTTAAGTCTATCCTTAAGCTCTGCCAGCTAGATATTTTGTCATTTTCTAAACTCTCTATTCTGTCGGTCAATTCTTCAATTCATCGTCAGTGACAACTGCAAGTTCCGTCGGTGTAACTCTAGTTAGCTTCAGGATGTCCATTCATCATGCAACACTGTCTCCTGTTCGCCATGCATCCTATGATTCTTATTCGTTGGGTAACTCTATTTTATACTCATTGGGTATCACTGTGACCTTTTTCTCTATCTTTACCAATGGTATGCACTTCGTCGGTGTTGTCTGTCACTTAGTGAATACTTGACTTTTATGCATTGCTGAAAGCATAATATTTGTTCCATTGATTCTCTAAAGTCTTCTGCATTATGTAAATGACCATACAGATGATATTAAGTTGACATCAATGAAAATATAAGCCATTAAATTATTTAATGTCTTGGATCATCTTCAACTTGACATTATCAAACATTCAATTAGTTTCATGTCATCAATCTTTTCCACTATATGTGCCTTGGGCGTCAGTTGAAGGGACAAAGATGGAACTTGGCTCTAGAAAAGACAGAGAAACCACACTATCATAGCAAAGCCAGAACCTTGCAGGTGTTTCATGTTTCTCCTGAAATATGGATCTTCCTATCCCCGACTCCTTTATCTCTCTTTTTCATAGTGAATGGGAGAGGCGGTATTTCTTTCACCAAGGTACTCAAGATTAGCTTGTTACCATGGTGGTACTTCTTTCACCTCATCATCCTTTTGATTATTAAGTGGAGTGATAAAATCCATCCTGAGGAAGACTTGAATTTATTTCCTCCACTCGTTGAGAGTGCAGTTGATCTATCTTTCTCCAAGCCCCTTTTTCTAAGTATTTTAACTAACTCCCCTTTTCGAAATGACAGTTGGTCTTTTTTATTTAGAGGAGAAACATCAATATCTAGCTCAGAGAAGAGCTTCTGACACCCAAAATCCTATGTGAGGAGCTTCCCAAGATGAGGATAAGGCCACACTTTGTTTACCATCTAGTTCTAAACCACTAAAATGCATGAGGAGAATCTCTCAACTTGCGTGATCATTATGTGAAGCCTACCAATCCAACAGAAGAGGGAAAAATACTGGGGACACACGAAAGAAAAGAAGCCACAAAAAAGGACACACAAGACACCAAAGGACTAGTGAAAAAATCCCCCAAAACTATTTACAAGGGAGGGTGTGTGGGAGAAACACAACCGGAGGCTACTTACAAGAGATATACATATATGGTACATCTTCCACATGGGAGTTCATTCTTACACCTTACTCAAAGTAATGTTTTAGGAACACCTTCTTGAAAGGCAACGGGATAACTTCTCCAGTGAAGGAACTGAGGCGGTATGTGTTGGTTCTACAAATTTTGAAAATTTGATAAGGTCTGAGCCAAAGCATTTAGAACTTGGTATGTTTTCCTTTCTTCTCCTGGGCCTTTTCCCACAAAATGACCAAGTCTGAGAGCTGAAAAGCCTTGAATTGGGCTCTCTTGTCAAACAATTATTTGACTATAGCTTGGTGCTTTGAAAAATGTTCTAGTTTAGGATCTCTTTGCTATTCCAACAATACCAAGTTAAGGAGACGCACCTCAATGATGTTATACTAGTTATTAAAATCTTGCATAAACTATAAGAACAAAATTTGTAGGCTCACAGGGAGCACTATATTTATTCCATACAGTAGATCAAATGGAGGGGTCCCCAAAGTGGCCTTGATTTGGATGTGATCTATCCACAAGGAAAACCTTAGTTCTTTATGCCAATCTTGGGGATTCCTTTCAAGAAAGTGTTTTATTACCTTTAAAAGGTTCTTGTTGGTTGATTCTACTACCCCATTGCCCCACAGGTAGTAATTATGAGAAAACTTGAGGATGACACCCCTATCATAGGCCCACTCTAGTAATTGAGTAGATGAAAATGCTCAGCCATTATCGCACACTAGGGAAAAATGCATTCCAAACATAGTGATGATGTTCTCTTCAATAAAATAGATCACTACATTTGTGGTGTTGTTCTTACATGGTATAGCCTTGGTCCACCAGGTGTAATAATCATGACAGTTAAAATGTACCTATGGTTTTCTTAAAAAGTGGGATTTATCTCTCCTATGAAATCAAACGCCCATTGGGTGAAAGTTCTTGCCTCGAATATAGGTTGGAGAGGCATTGTCATATTTCACTCTCTTAAAGCGGCAGTTTGGCCAGTGTGAAATTTGCTTATGCGTGCATAGACATCTCTAAAAATTTGGGGCCAATAGTACCTGGCCCAAAGAATTTGATTAGAGGTAGAATTGGCCGACCCGTGTCTAGTTCCAAAACAACTGTGGAATTCCTCTATCATTTTCATAGCTTGTTCTTGGTCAAGACACCGAAGGTAGACACCTTCATAGTTCCTTCAAAAGAGGGTCCAATTTTTTATCATAAAATGTGCACTATTTAGCTAGAGATCCCAATGTTTACTACGGATGAGCCCTTCTGGGCAATGGTTATTTAGCAAAAGGTGCACCAAGTCCACATACCAGGGGTCTTGAGTGATTGATTGCATGGTGTAAGTGTGGGATTCGATATGGGGGTGGGTTTCAATAATAGATTTGCATAGCCCTTGTCCTTGGAAAAGTTTCATAGGTTACATCTCTACATCATACTCTTTGAGATTAGCCATCCACTTCCCGTGGTGCTCACCCAGTTCACTTTAAAGTAATAAATATTTGATGGCCTGGTCGGGGAGGATGGCATGAACTTTTCTAGAAAGAATGTAGTGTCAAAATTTCTAAACCACCCAGACGAGGGAAAATGCTCATTTTTCCAGAGGTGAATATGGCACCTCTGCATTCTTGAAGGGGGGAGCTCTTAGAAGAAATGGATCATTCATCCCCTTATACCTTTTGGTTTAATATGACTGCAGCAGAGTGGGAAGAGAGAAAATAATATATATGAAATGGGAGGGAATAATCTGGGCTAGCTAGAATAGGGGCCTCCATGATAGACTACTTGATCTGGATAAAATCATGTTTTGCCTCTGGGCTCCACTCGATTTTTGTATCCTTTTTCATCAAATCATTCAGAGGTTTTACAACCTCGACGAAACCAGTAATAAAATGTCAGACAAAATTGATCTCTCCAAAGAAAGACCTCATCTCCTTCTTACTACCTGACATTTATAGTTTTAGTAGTGCTTCAACTTGCTCAAGGTCAATAGATATACCCTTTTATGAGACAATATGTCCTAACAATTTCCCCTATATTACTCTGAGTATGTATTTCTTTGGCTTGAGAGATATACTGAACCAGAGGCACCTTTCACAAATATTAGCAAGATAGGTCTGGTGATCACCTCTCTCTTGATAGAATAAGATTAAATCATTCATGTAGATGATTATATATTTGTTAACCAAGCCTTCAAAGGATATTTCCATGGCTTTATAGAATGTGGCCCTGATGTTATTCAACCTGAAAGACATTTTTTTGTAGGAAAACATTCCCCACTTGGTGGTGAATGTCATTTTGGCTCTTTCTCCAAATTTAACCATAAAATTATTGTATCTAGAGTATCAATCTAGAAATAACATCATTTGGGAGCCGTTAACAATTTGTAACACCTTATCCAACTAGGGGAGGGGGTGGTTATCTTTCTTTGAGGCTTTATTCAAATTATGGAAGGCAACACCCAGTTATATTTCACCATTCTTCTTCTAGATTGGTACTAGATTGGCCACCCACATGGTATGTTGAATTGGAAATATTATCTAGATGGCCAATAACTTCTGAACCTCCTAATGGATAAGGGGCTCAATTAGGGAATTGACTAGTCTTTGTTTTTTTTGGAATGGCTTGGCATCTAGCTTTAGGGGGATGGTGTGTGTCATTATAGAAGTATCATAGATCTTGAGATCTTCATATCCCTAGGAAACTACATCAATATACTCTTGGAGGACTGCGAGAATCTTCTCTTTCTCTTCAAGAGAGAAAGAGGTGCCGATGTGGATGATATTTTCCTCAGCACCTATCCCAATGTTTACCCTTTTATATTTTCTGCCATCGAGGGTTTGGGATGTTATATCTTGATCTTGCGGGTCAGAGTCAAATATCTATTTAAGGGCTACCATCCCCTTAGGGATGGTTTTTGTGGGTAGGTCAAGGATTCCACCCTCACTCTCTTCTTGTATGATATTGTAAGGTTCTTCTTCATCCATGATCTTGTCTTCAAAGATACCAATGTTTTCCATGAAGGCGAGTATGTGTCTATCATCCTCAAAGACCTAAATATTAGTTATATTATCTGGAATGGAGGGTGTGGGAATCATTTCAACTAAAAATCTCTTTAGCCGAGAAACCACCATAGGTTCTAAAGTACTGGCTCAAACAACAAATGCATCTAGAACATAATTTCATTTCCTGGGAATCACTTCAATACAAAAGCATCAAAATATTTTATTAATCTCTACACCCAATAATGATAGGTTGTTATTTGTTTATCATGGCATGTTTATTGGCTCTAGATTTGTCAGACTATAAGTTCTAAGTCAGCCATTGCCCAAAAATATGTGACTCCTTTCCAGAGGGTGAATAGGAGCCTGAGGACCAAGGCCTCATACTCCAATACGTTATTGGTGGACTCAAATTGGAAGTTATATGATGTGGGGAAAGACATTCCTCAGGGGTTGATCAATTACACACCGGCCCCACAACCTTTTTCAGATCAGGATCCATCAAACTTAAGGATCCAGAAATCACTATTGGCATGTTGTGGTTGCAAATTTTGGGAGGAAATCTGTTGGAAAGATTGCTACAATATAGACAATTTTTATTTTGTCATTGATGTCAAACCTTAACTGGTGAAAATATTGCTATATGTTTGAGTACCATATCTATTGATTGATGGATATTTGAAGAATAGGATAATAAGAAGACCAAGGAAATGGTTGAGTTATGAGTATACAATAGGGTAGTTGATCATTTTGCACTTTGGCAAAGTGATATGTTGTTTATCTTTCACTAATAGTTCACTGGAAGGTCGATGCCGAGAAAATAAAAGTCGATGCTGAGCAAAGAGAAAGGTGATGCCGAGCAAAGCAAAGATGATGTCGAGCGCCAGTGAAATTCTGAGGGAGATAGAGAAAGCCAAGCAACAATATTTTAGTAATTGATGAGATTTGAGATCTCTGGCCGATATAGTTTATTTTATTGGGATATGTATTCTTAATTAAGATTGGTCCACACTCATTTAATGCATGGGAAACCATTATTAGTGCATGGATTCAATGTTTAATTAATGACTATATTGGAGAAGTAAATAAAATATAAGGATGGAAGGATCCATTGGATCTGACCTAACCTAAGATCTATGATCTTGATTAAGTGGTAAAATATCTATCTGACCTAGATGAAGAGGTATAATATAACCTACAAAGGTTATTATCATTGTATCCAAGTGTAAGGAGAAGTTGTATGAAAGAGTATTGCATGGTTAATTGATTAATTGGAAAGACCTAGCAAAGAAGGCTGAGAAGAGAAGCAGAGAGAGATTGCTTGATGGATTTCCAAGTAGATTTGAACTTTGAGATGAAAATGGAGGTCACTCAGTGAATTAGCATTAGAATTGAAATTGGATTTGTATTTGCAAAGTAAGTTGTATGTATCATATCACACCTGCTAATTACTTTCTAACCATTGTATGAGTTCAAATCCTTTAACTAGGTTGACCTAACAATCATTCTATAAATCCTTTGAATAGGGTGAAATTTAGATTAGAATGTTCTAAGTCCTCTA
>MU226169.1:5420082-5444464 GCA_018584345.1 Thuja plicata
TTAACCAGGTCATATTTGACAGTGTATTTTGTAACCTTTAACAGGGTTGGCTCCTAACAGAGCTCACTACAGAAGAGTAAAATTTTGGTAGCATGTTATTGGTGGTTTTTCCCATATTGGGTTTCCAAATTAAGTCATGGTGTCAAAATGTGTGAATGTTTATGTTGTGTTTTACTGTTAAGTTTCTGTAAGTTTATGTCATTGGTACAATGAAACTACACACTTTTGTTGTTTATTGCTGCCAAGCAGATCTAAGTTGTTGAAGTGGTATAAATTTTTATATGGGCACATCTAGACCTTAGGATAAGTGATTCACCCCCCTCTTAGTTATTCTAAATTCATTATAACAATTGATATTAGAGATTTGTTCTCTTAAAATAGTTTGAAGGTACTTGGAGATAAAGATCAAGATGTATAAAAGGGATGGACAAAAGATTAACAAGGACAACTTTCATGCATGGCAAAGTTTGAATCCATGCACTAATATAGTTTATTTTATTGGGATATGTATTCTTAATTAAGATTGGTCCACACTCATTTAATGCATGGGAAACCATTATTAGCGCATGGATTCAATGTTTAATTAATGACTATATTGGAGAAGTAAATAAAATATAAGGATGGAAGGATCCATTGGATCTGACCTAACCTAAGATCTATGATCTTGATTAAGCGGTAAAATATCTATCTGACCTAGATGAAGAGGTATAATATAACCTACAAAGGTTATTATCATTGTATCCAAGTGTAAGGAGAAGTTGTATGAAAGAGTATTGCATGGTTAATTGATTGATTGGCAAGACCTAGCAAAGAAGGCTGAGAAGAGAAGCAGAGAGAAATTGCTTGATGGATTTCCAAGTAGATTTGAACTTTGAGATGAAAATGGAGGCCACTCAGTGAATTAGCATTAGAATTGAAATTGGATTTGTATTTGCAAAGTATGTTGTATGTGTCAGATCACACCTGCTAATTACTTTCTAACCATTGTATGAGTTCAAATCCTTTAACTAGGTTGACCTAACAATCATTCTATAAATCCTTTGAATAGGGTGAAATTTAGATTAGAATGTTCTAAGTCCTCTAACAAGGCCACTCCTGACAGGGTGATTAAATCCTTTAACCAGGTCATATTTGACAGTGTATTTTGTAACCTTTAACAGGGTTGGCTCCTAACAGAGCTCACTACAGAAGAGTAAAATTTTGGTAGCATGTTATTGGTGGTTTTTCCCATATTGGGTTTCCACGTTAAGTCATGGTGTCAAAATGTGTGAATTTTTATGTTGTGTTTTACTGTTAAGTTTCTGTAAGCTTATGTCATTGGTACAGTGAAACTACACACTTTTGTTGTTTATTGCTGCCAAGCAGATCTGAGTTGTTGAAGTGGTATAAATTTTTATATGGGAACATCTATACCTTAGGATAAGTGATTCGCCCCCCTCTTAGTTATTCTAAATTCATTATAACAATTGATATTAGAGCTTTGTTCTCTTAAAATAGTTTGAAGGTACTTGGAGATAAAGATCAAGATGTATAAAAGGGATGGACAGAAGATTAACAAGGACAACTTTCATCCATGGCAAAGTTTGATGAAACTTCACTTGGCTAGTATTGGTGATTCTGCTAAACAACATATTAAACAAGAATATGTAGGCCCTACTGGAGTTCTAAATGCTGCACAATTAAGAGAAAAGCACGAACATAATCAAGCAATATTTGAACTTGCATCATCCCTGAACTATCATGAATTTGATGACATCAAGGATTGTACAAGTGCAAAGAAGATGTGGGATGGCCTTGAAACCATCTATGGAGGTGACAAAAATGTACTTAGAGCCAAATATGAAAGCTTGAGAGGTAATTTTGATGATTTAAAAATGCAAGAAGGAAAAAATATAGTGCAATATTATGATAGGATAAAGGAAGTTGTAAATGCTATTAGAGAAAATAAGGGAACCATTGATGATGACACTATCATGAGCAAGGTACTGAGAACACTTCTTCCTATTTATTCTATTAGAGTATCTACAATTCAAGAACTGAGATGTACTCCTGACAACAATTTGACTCTGGAAAGTTTGGTAGGAAGACTTACTGCATTTGAGATGTCAAATTTTGATAACTATACTCCACAAACTGTTGAATCTGCATTCAAGTCACCGATGGTCATCAGTAAATCAGGGAAAGAAAATAAATGTGTGAATAGTGACAATGACAATTTAGATGATGATCTAGAAGAGCTTGAGGAACTTATGGAAAGGAGAATAGCTAGAGGAAAAGGAAAATTCACAGGTAAACTTCCTATTATTTTTTTTTATTGTAACAAAGTTGGTCATATTGCTGCTAGATGTCCTGATAAGAATGAGAAAGATGAAATAAGAGACAACAAGTACAAAGAGAGAAAGGATGACCGAGACTATAGAAAGTAAAAGGATTACAAAGACAAAGGTAAGAAATATTACTCTATAGCTGAAGAAGCCTCTGACAGTGAATTTGATAAATCTGATGAAAATGATATAGAAGTTGTGTATGTTGCAATGAAAAATGATTCTGATGGTGATGAGAAAACTGCACTAATTTCTTATATGAGTAAAGGTGATTGTTGGATTATTGACAGTGGTTGTTCACATCACATGACTGGTGATAAGGAAAATTTTGAAACCTTAGATCAATGTAAAGGTGGATATGTTATGTTTGGTAATGATACACCTTGTAGAGTTAAAGGGAAATGATCAATTCAATTGACTGACAAGATTAGATGTGATGATGTATATTGGGTTGATGATCTTAAGTATAACCTATTGAGTGTTTCACAGCTGAATACTTCTGGTCACTGAGTTGAATTCCATCATAGGAAAACACAAATATATGATGCCAATGGAGAATTAGTTGGAAGTGGTGAGCAGACTAGAGGTAACTTATTTTATCTAGACTTAGCTGAAGAGACATGCTTATTTGCACAATATAATGATGTTTGGTTATGGCATAAGAGGCTATGTCATGTTAACTTTGATAACTTGGTAAGAATAAGTAAATTTAAAAAGGTTAGAGGGCTGCCTAAGTTAAAGAAACCTGAGAATGCAATGTGTAAGCAATGTCAATTGGGAAAAATGACTAAATCAAGCTTTAAGAGAAAAACTCATACTGCTAAGAATATTTTCAAAATTGTTCATACTAACCTTTGTGGACCTATTGGTGAGAAAAGTTACTATGGAGAAAAATATTTTATTCTATTTGTAGATGAGTGCTCTAGGATGATGACTGTTATGTTTCTTAAATAAAAATCTGTTGCGTTTTAGTTATTTAAGTGGTACTTAGCAAAAAATGAAAAGGAAACAAGTAAAAGCCTAAATTTTTTGAGATCTGATAGAGGAGGTGAGTTCATTTCTAATGATTTTAATAGGTTCTGCAATGACCAAGGGATAAAAGGATAGATGTCCGCACCTAGGACACCACCACATAATGGTATTTCTAAAAGAAGAAATAGATCTATCATGGATTGTGCCAGAACATTAATGATGGAGAAAAATGTTGCACAAAAATATTGGAGAGAAGCTTTAAGTACAACAGTTTATACCTTGAATAGAGTACAAGTCAAGAAAGGTACAAATGCTACACCTTATGAGCTATGGTATGGACATGCACCTACTGTGAGTTATTTTAAATTCTTTGGGAGTAGATGTTTTATATTGAAGGATAATAGAAATGGTAAAATTGATGCTTAAGGAGAAGAAGACATATTTCTTGGATATTCTATGAAGAGTAAAGCATACAAGTGTTTGAATTATAACACTAACACAATTGTGGAAAGTGCAAATGTTAGAAATAATGAATATGCATAGAGAAATGAAGATGAAAGAATGATTAAGCTTGAAAGTTATAGATCATTCACTAATCCTGAAGAGGAGGATTCTAACAAAACTGAAAATGAAGTTCCCGAGCAACAGTTCGGACCTGCGGAGACAAAGAATGAAATTGTTGAGCAACATGAGGTGACTGCTGAGCTATCTGATGGAGATGTCGAGTCACAGTTTCAACCTGAACTGAACATGAATGATCAAAATGAAGCTGATAAAGAGCCTAATTTGGCAAAATATATGAGGAGACACCATAAACCTGATCAAATCATAGGAGCAAAGGATTATGCAGTTATGACAAGAAGCAAATTAAGAGAGGACACATGTTTTCTATGTGATTTTGAGCTTAAGATAGTAAAAGAAGCTTTAGACAATGAAGAATGGATTCAATCCATGAATGAAGAGATAGACCAGATAGAAAAGAACAATATATGAACACTATTACTGAGGCCTGACAACAAAAATGTAATTGGTACTAAGTGGGTTTTCAGAAATAAGTTGAATGAACATGGCAAGGTAACAAGGAATAAAGAAAGACTGGTATGCAAAGGTTATGCACAAGAGGAAGTAATTGACTATGGAGAGACATTCACCCCAGTTGCAAGATTGGAAGGTGTAAGAACTCTACTTGCATATGTAGCCTACAAAGGATTTAAATTTTATCAAATGGATGTGAATTCAGCATTTCTAAATGGGATATTAGAAGAGAAAGTATATATTGAACAAGCTGATGGACTCGTTGACCCAAGCAAGAGGAACATGGTTTGCAAACTGCACAAGGCATTATATGGACTGAAACAAGCACCCAGAGCATGGTATGAAATATTACACAATTATCTGATAAAGATTGGATTTGCAAGAACACATGACAACAAAAATCTGTATTTGAAAATAGAGCAAGGTAAATAAATTTTGTTGGCTGAAATTTTTTTTGATGACATCATATTCAGTGGACAAGATATGATATGCAAAGAATTTTCAAAAGAGATGCAAACTGAGTTTGAAATTTCTATGTTTGGTGAGATAAAATTCTTTGTTGGTCTACAAATATATTAAAAGAAGAATGGTATCTATATCACTCAATCAAAATATGTCAAGGAGATACTGAAAAATTTTGGTATGGAAGATTCAAAACTAGTGAGTACACCCATGGCTACTGGACAGAAGTTGACAAAGAATGATGATACAAAAGAGGTAAATCAAACACTATATAGATCAATGATTGGTAAGGTGCAATATGTTGTACATAGTAGACCTAATATTGCATTAGTAGTTGGAATTGTTGCTAGATTTTTTGCTAATAAAAGAGAGACACATATAATGGAAGTGAAAATAATTCTGAGATATTTGAAAGGTACAAAAGATTATGGCCTATATTATAAAAGGAATGACAAGTTTGAACTCTGAGTCTACACTAATTTTGACTGGGCTGGTAATGTGGATGATAGAAAAAGCACCACAGGAGGAGTATTTATTTTGGGAAAAAGATTAGTTTCCTAGACAAGAAAAAAATATAATTGCACCTCACAATCTATAGCTAAAGACAAATATGTGGCAACAGTAGTTAATTGTTCAAACATTGTGTGGTTGAAGATACTACTGAACTGTATGAAGGAGGAGATCATAGAACTAGTTGTCATATATTGTGATAACACAAGTGCCATTAATATTTCTAAAAATCTTGTAATTCACTCTAAGGCAAAACATATAGCTATCAAGTATCGTTACTTGAGGGAGCTAGTTTAAGACAAGTCAGTGAGACTGAAATATGTACATACTAAGGAAGAGTTGGTAGACATATTTAAAAAAGCATTACCCAAGGATGCTCATGAGTATCTAAGAGGTAATCGGGGGTGATTCCCCTAGTAGAGGATAATTAGTTCTGAATGGTACTATTGCATCAAATTTTTTACTCAGAACACTTGACACATTGGTGCATAGTGAGTCACATTTTTAGGATGCTACCTAAAAATTGTGAAGTGGAAAACAAGAGCAAAAAAGAAGATCAGTCATAAACAAAGATGACATGAACAACATGATACAACGATTAGAACAAGATGAATTTGCATAATAAAGATGTCAACATCTTTGGCATTGTTGTCAAAGAGGGAGATTATTGCTAATACAAATTATTGATCAAAACAACAGATATGAGAGAGATATTACTGAAAGAGGGAGTTGAAGAAGTTACAGAAATCACTGTGATTATAGACACAAAGGGAATCAGAATGAAGCTAAAGACATTAATGAAGATTTTTTCATATCAAGGAACACACACACTTTTTGTATTGTATGGTAACTTTGGTTGGAAATTATTGTTTTACAGTTTAGTATTTCCATCAATGCCAAAGAGGGAGATTGTTGGAAAGATTTCTACAATGTAGACAATTATTATTTTGTCATTGATGTCAAACCTTAACTGGTGAGACTATTACTATATGTTTGAGTACCATATCTATTGATTGATGAAGATATGAAGAATAGGATAACAAGAAGACTAAGGAAATGGTTGAGTTATGAGTATACACTAGGGTACTTGATCATTTGGCACTTTGGCAAAGTGATATGTTGTTTATCTTTCACTAATAGTTCACTGGAAGGTCAATGTCAAAAAAAGAAAAGTCAATGCCAAGAAAAATGAAACGTGGTGCCAAGCAAAGAAACGATGATGTCGAGCGCCAGTAAAATGCCGAGGGAGACAGAGAAAGACGAGCAACAGTATTTTAGTAATTTATGAGATTTGAGATCTCTGGCTAACATAGTTGATTTTATTGGGATATGTATTGTTAATTAAGATTGGTCTACACTCATTTAATGCATGGGAAACCATTATTAGTGCATGGATTCAATGTTTAATTAATGACTGTATTGGAGAAGTAAATAAAATGTAATGGTGGAAGGATCTATTGGATCTGACCTAACCTAAGATATACTATCTTGATTAAGCGGAAAAATATCTACCTGACCTAGATGAAGAGGTATAATATAACCTACAGAGGTTATTTTCATTCTATCCAAGTGTAAGGAGAAGTTGTATGAAAGAGTATTGCATGGTTAATTGACTAATTGGAAAGACCTAGCAAAGAAGGCTGCGCAGAGAAGAAGAGAGAGATTGCTTGATGGATTTCCAAGAAGATCTAAAGTTTGAGATGAAAATGGAGGCCACTCAATGAATTAGCATTAGAGCTGAAATTGGATCTGGATTTGAAAAGTAAGTTGTATGTATCAGATCACACCTGTTGATTATTTTCTAACCATTGTATAAGTTCAAATCCTTTAACCAGGTTAACCTAATAGTAATTGTATAAATCCTTTGCACACGGTGACATTCAGACTAGAATTTTATAAGTCCTCTAACAAGGCCACTCCTGACAGGGTGATTAAATCCTTTAACACCATCACATTTAAAAGTGTGTTTTGTAACCTTTAACAAGGTTGGCTCCTAATAGAGCTCACTTTAGAAGAGTGAAATTTTGGTAGCATGTTACTAGTGGTTTTCCCATATTGGCTTTCCACATTAAATCATGGTGTCAAAATGTGTGAATGTTTATGTTGTGTTTTAATATTAAGTTTCTTTTAGCTTATGTCATTGGTATAGTAAAATTGCACACTTTTGTTATTTATTGTTGCCGAGCAGATCTGAGTTGTTGAAGTGGTATAAAGTTTTATATGGGAACATCTAGACTTGAGGATAACTGAATCTCCCCCCTCTTAGTTATTCTAAATTCATTCTAAATTTTTGGAGGAAATCATTGTTGGTTTTGGAAGGGGGATAGGCACATCCCCAGACTGAGTAGATATGGGGACCAAAACATCCCCTTGAGGAGTCTTCGTAAGATATTCCTCAGACAGCGGTCTGTTGGGTGTGCTCATGGTTGGACCACTGTGGGGTAGGGCCTTTCCATTGCATTGTTCTACTTGAAATTTTTTAATGTAGACCTTGGAAACATCTACACATGGCACACATTGTAGCTCTGAGTGGTTTTGACAATGAACTTGGAACCAAGTGCTAGATAGTAGGGAGGTCAAATTTTCCTTGTCAGCTTGAGATTTTACATCCTATTTCTGCTCAATGATGAGTTCAAGGATCCTTTCAATGATGACAGGATCTTCATCGGGTATCGTTCCACCCATGACAAAATCAAGAGTTAGGATTTATTTATCCTGTATAACCTAGGTTCCAATTTGGCAAAAGGAATTTCATTGAACTGACCATAATCAGTGAGAGCCTGTTTCATTCGAGGTTCACTTTCTACCTAGATTTGATTAGCTTCTCCTCTCCAAGGAAGCCATAGGTGGGAGAAATTGGTTGAGATATATCCATTCAAGTATGTGGACCAATTCTGACTTAGGAGCATCCTGTAGGTCTTAGGGATGTCGACAACCTAGATGTCAATGACACTGGATATCCGAGGATCTTGTACTAGCTAGACAGGGACATTTTTTAGTTCTCCCACTATTTTAACAACAGTCTTTTCTAGTTGGAGGACTTCTCCTTTGGATGGTGTGGGATTTAGTCTAAGCTTCTTGCAAATAGATAGAGGCATGACATTACCCAAAGCTCCAGAATCCACTAAGAAGTTGTGTATGTTTTTATCATAAATTTTAAGACTAAGAGAAAAGGAGGGTCTTTTGTATTCCCTCAAAATATGGCCACATTAGCATTATCAAACATCATAGACTTGGGTGGGTGGTCACATGATTTTGTGTTCTTGATGTACTATAGGAGAGACTTTCTCTACTCTGAACAACTAAGAAGGACCTCCATCAAGGTCATGGTTGTAGTAGTATTTTCAGTCACATGTATTTGAATTTGTAGGCATGGGTCCTTTGGGAGGGGGTGGATTAACATTTTCCAAAGGGTTTAGTGGAAGATTCACAATCCATAGTGGAATCACTGTCGTAAGGGGACCCTTGTTTGATTGACTCTGTGTGTTGTACGTAGTCCTAAGATTGGTAAAGGCATTAGCATTGAATTTTGGGATGGAGTCGTCAAAGAAACCTTATAAATTGGGTTCTTCCCTATCTTCTTCACCATCACCAAAAAATATGATCTCATAGGAAAAAGTGGAAATATGTGGTTTTTCTAAGGATTCTAGAGGAGGAGAGTCAGTGTTTTTTTCCCTATCAGACTGGGATATCAAGATGATCTTCTCCAGCGTGGCACAGTTTACCTCAAAATGAAAACAAGTGTCATGCAGCCAATAGCAGGATGTTAGGGGTTGGAATTCATCTTGTTGCATGGAATGGATAGGTCTCACACCTCCTTGGGTTTTGGGATGACAAGGGGGAATGCTCCTATTGTTTTGCATGTTATTCCATTATTATTTGGGATTAGCATTGTTGTTTCCAAAATTGTTATAATGGTTTAAGGGTCAGAAGTTATTGGAACTTCATTGTCCTGAAAAAGATATTCCCTCTCTGGGAGGGGTTGGTTCCATGGGACATGTGGGGTTCCATCTTCAACTGTCCCATATTAGTGGTGAGCAAGGAAACTAGCTGTTGGATGGATTTGACCTCAACAGACATCTGGGTAGTAGTGTCACAATATAGTGATTGGGGTGCTGGGGTAGGTGTGGAGGCACTTGTCATCGCTTGAGGCAAGCCTCCAGAGGCTGACATCTAGAAGAAAGGTACTCTAGGCGATGGGGGTACTGTGGTTTTTTGTTTTTCCCAAGGAGCATACTCAAGGTTTGGAGGATTTTGATAATGAGTAGGATAGACATACCGGGGCATCAAATTCATCGTAGGGGTGCCTAGTGCCAGATTGGGGTCATATACTCCTAGGTAGGTTATTCCCCTAGGTAGCATGTTATAAGGAAATCCCTAGCCAATACCACCGGGAGCTTTACTCAAGTTCCAGGATAGCTCGAGGGAGAGGTTGTAAACCTTGGCCAGGGTATCCCTATCATTGGTGGTGGTGGTTCTCCAAAGAAGGGTAGCGAAAAATGGGTCAAAGGTATTAAGGTATGTTTGGATAGTCACATCAGTAGATGGGACAAAAGGTCCCATACACTGATTCAAGGCTCTCTGGAACTGATGGTTAAAGGTTTCTAGGGGTTCATTGGGCTCCTTTTAGATGGAAATAAACTGACTATGAGACCAAGTCGGGTCTACATGGACTCGAAATGCCATCAGAAAGGTAGCCTCCATGTCTTGCTAACTATTGATGGAGTTTGTGGGTAAGTTCAAGTACTAGTTCAACTCGCTCTCTCCAAGAGATAGTAGGAACATTCTGCAGACCACATCCTCATCTTGGATGCGGTTTCAATTCATAGCATCTTTATAGGCATATAGATGTTCTTCAGAGGTTCGAGGGCCTAGATGTTCATGCTTGGGAGAGAACTTCTCTAGATACAAAGGAAGATCATTGAAAGAATTGTGGAACCATCCCATGGGAGACCCAGTGTTATTTAAATAGGCATCCATTGGAATGTTAAGATTGACAGTGAGATTGGTCGTTGGGATGGGATGCTTAACTTGAACATTTTGCGGTTCTACAAACCCTCCATGTGGGGGATGGAAAGGATGCTTCTTCTGGTAGACATTCTTCACTCAGACGGGAGGTTTGATTTCTATAAAATCTTGGGTTAGGGGTTGAATGCAATATTATTTTGAATCATAGGTATAAAAATGACCATAATCTATGGAAATATTGGCGTCTAAAACTACTACTTGGGGAAACCTCAAAAGGTGTGGTATAAATTTTTTTAGGGGAGGACAAGCTCATGCCCTCCTTCTAGAGCCAGTTTCTATTAATGAGACTTTGTGACGGTCTTTCCAATAGGAGATGAGTAGTCACTGAATACCAAAGTATCATCCAACTTTGCCTGAAGAGGCATGCAGGTGAGATAGCTCTCATGGCCTCCAAGAAATTCATTATTGGGTCACGATGGTGCAGGCTTAGCTCAGTTGGATAGTGACTATTTATTTTGAGGGGATAGCTTGTTTTGACTCATAGACCTCTTAAACTTTAGGAATAATGGGTTTCTTGCAAGGATAATTTATTTTCGACAAAGAAAATAACAAAATATAGGATAGGGTTAGTATATATATCTAACTATATCTATGATATATGTTCTCTTAACATAAAAAATGTTCTAGATAAAATAGACAATAGATACTGAATATACATATAACCTTCAATCACATGTATATTAGTAGAAAATGAAAGTATTTCATTGAATCATTACAGAACTAGAATGAAGGCCAGAAGAAAGCATACAACATGAGAAGTTTTTTTCTAACTTCGGGATCAGAAACAACATAGAGCTCAGAGCTAAATGGTTTTTTTCATTCTTTCATTAACTTCAAATCCAACATCACTGGAAGTTACACCAATGGCTCCAAGGGAGCATTAATCTACTCTAAAATTTTGAAAAACAAGATTGCTAAAAGACTAAAAGCTTGTATTACTAGTGGACAGCTAAATCATCAATTTTCCAACCCTTAGAATGGTGTTGGACTTTCCATTTATATAAAACTCTAACTACGTAAGGGATTATCCATATGCTAGTTATTTATATTATATTACAATATTTGTAACTGGTACTACCCACGCTGTCATAATTTCCTAATAAATACAATCATTTGAGAAGGGAAGAGAAAAAAGAAAGAAAGAAAGAAGCCCTGAGAAAAATGCCATTGGAAAGAGTGTCCTTGTACTTGTAGATGTGATGGAAATTTCATAACTGACCTAGGCCATATGCCCTCTTTAATTTTCTTCTGTAATTTGATGACTTCGGTGAGTCAGGGTACGCTAGATAGTAAATGCTAGAATGACTACTCGGGATCCGAGAGGCATCTGCAATAAACCTATGGATCAATATTGGAAATGAAACAAAGTGTGCAAAAAATAGTTCCCTTCGCTAAACTCCTAAGGAGAGGATCATTCAAATTCAAATTTAACCCTTATCAATTACAAAATGTTAATAAAAATAACTTAGATTTTTCTGCAATAACATGTATACATAGAAAAATAAGAATGACACAATGATTTACCCTAGGGAAAACCTTTCGGTAAAAAACCCCAGCACTCCAAAACCTGCACAATGTATTAATCAAAACTATTTATGTTTACAATACACTTGCAATGCAAGTTCTTTTAGGAGATAATCAACACTTGAGGACAAATCCAGCAACATAACAGCATTCCAACAATACACTAACTTCTCACTTAGCGATTTGCAACCCAAAAATACTTATATCATGCACTTCCCTTTTTAGGGCAACTTCCAAAGATAACCCCAAGCATTGCAAAAGAGTGCACAATACTCAACATGATTAGTTGCCACATGTCTCGCATGTCTTCACCCTTCATTGAATATTTCACAATTAGCTCTTACAAATATTAATGATCGTCATAGGTATCTGTCATAACCGTTTCAGTCATGATTACCTTACACATTGTCTAAAGTGCTGACATTTGGCAAATAACCTCTACCAAAAAAAGGGATGCCTAGATCCACCTAGACCAAGTTTGATCATCCTTGTCATCTTCCAAGTGGAGTGAAAACACAACATGTCCACTCAGCTAAATGACATAATAGATATCAAACTTAAATATATTATTTGCAAACAATTAATTACAAAACAAATAATATCAATTGTAAGGAAAAAATATAATGTTGAGATGCCTTATTCCTAACAATAGTGACTAGTCACGGCAAGAGGGACAACCACAGACCTAGAAACATGCTGTACATTGTGATCAATAAGCTCGAGAGAGCTTTCAACAGTCATCACTATAAAGAATACAAAACTAGGAACCTAGGGTCTGGGATTCGGGAGCTTACGCTCAAAGAATAAAGAGCGAGACTGTATGCAACTTCTCCTGAAGGATCCCTAGAGTCCAAGGTATTTCACAAACCTTTGAATCTTTTGTATGCCTCCAAAATCTTGAGGATCCCATCTTCCTCTATATTATTTGAGCAATCTAGATGATTCACCTATCCCTCAAAATGGAGGGTAACATCTTTGGCCTTATCTTTTAACTCTGCAGCCATCTTGGCCACATTGTGAGATTTGAACAATACTTGGGAGAGTTCCACCATGGTGGCACCATTAAAATTTCCCCTACGTCAGAATTGAGCCTTGACCACTTCATCGAATTTACTAATTATGGAATCGATGGTAGTATAAGTCCTGGGGCTGAGAGGATCAACCAATGTAATTTATTGCATGAGGGAAGCATATTGGTCCAAAGGAGTCTGGACAACCTACAATTGTTCTTCCAACACTCATACTAGTTGCTTGCTAGTTTTGACTTTGAATGCAAGTCTGGAGTATTAAGTCCAGAGGAACCCATATGATTTATCCCCTAGAATGTTTGTGTTTACTAACTCATCTTCCCTGAGATTTAGAATCTCCAACAAGGTATCCTTCCAGTCTTCAAATTTCTTGATCCCTCCCTATCACTGGGGAATAATGGCTTCTATCTTATTTGCTAAATAATTTACCTAGAAAAATTATGGGAGAGAATTAGACAAGAAACTTCCTATTACCCCCACCTGATGAGATATCCACTCATCTACTGTTAATGCCTTCTTCTTCATAATTTTCAGAGTACCAACATCACTCTATGGTAGTGTTGTCCTTGGATCTGAGGGTCCAGGTATTTCTGAAGCAAGGGGGAACAATAATTCTGTCAAGAGTCCTGAAATATTGACATTGGCTGCTTTCAACTCCTGAATCTTATGAGATTGTTTCTCATACCAGGCCTAGATAGCCTTACCTACTTCATTTAGGAGGTCTAGTTCCCCCTGCTAATTTCTTTTACCCAGAGACACCTTCGTGATTAAATATTCTTTGGCAGCTACCTCAGAATCCTCTTTTTCTGCTAGAGGGGTGGAGACTAGCACCACAATGTTTCCATCTGGGGCCCTTCTAGTGTTGTGAAGGGTACGGGCCTTCTTGGGCTTCTTAGGAATTTGGCCCTTAGCTAACATCTCAGCAAGTGACAGTGGAGCTATGATAGTAGTTGGGGATTTTCTTTTCCAGGCTTCCACTAGCCACTACGATGGGGCAGGTGGCCCACCTATCATAATCCCAGAGCTTTTTGTGTCCCTTGGGTTCAATTCAAGGTCCCCCCAGGTGTATTTTTCATTGTATCAATGGGGTCCTTGCCTATTTGTTCTTTATCTCTCACCCCCATCACCCTCTGGAATGGTGTTCACTAGTGAAATGGGTGGTGGAGGAGGCTGAGGTAGCTCATTGAGATGTACCTATTGAAAAATGGCCGCAACTTTGTCAGCCACTGTATCCAATGGTATCAGAAAACATTGATTACTGGTTAAGCCTAAGAGCACAGTGTTAGAGGTTACAATTGCTCCCGAAGATCCGGTTCCCTCTTTATCTGATGCTTTCTCTATGACTGGGTTGGTCCCTTGTTCTTGTGGTATTTATTTTTCACCTTTGGCTTCATCAAACTGGGGCTCGCCTTCTTCTTCGACCGCCACCTGTTCTGGCCCAGTTGACTCAAGTACAAGAACTTCAACTTCTTGTTCTATTGTCTCTTCTATGGCACAGTAAACCATACCATGTAGCTCTTCAAGATCACCCAGTGGGAATAAATCATTGATGTTGATCTGTGCTATCTCTAGGAGACTTGTTGGATGATCCCCTTTTTCAGAGGAGGAGGAGGAAGAAATAACCTTGACCTCAAGTAAATCTTCAGGCTCCGAGCCTAGATTCTTAGTTTGTGGGGGCCAACTTGCCTTTTGTTTCTTTCTCCTTTTGAGTGGCACTTTGGGCTCTGGAGCTATAGTTGTTTTGATTATTTCTGATTCTCATGCTTCACTTAACAAAATATCCAACCATGGAGAACCTCCTAGCAAGGGATAGGAGCCTATCGAGGTAGCTCCAAGACTGAAAGTCATTCCAGAGTTTGCTAGGTCCATTAATTTTTGGGTGTGCTCCAAATTTTCACCCAACTACTCCATCAAGGGGGCCAAATGGGGTCTGAGACCTGAGGTGGGGCACCAACTTTCTTCTTGCCATGGGCTTTGTATTGCTCTGGGGACCAGGAAGCTAAGGCTCCCAAATAATGCTGGAATGAATGAACACTCTTTGGGCAGACCTTCTCAAAATATGAGTGGCTGCACTCAATTACTGCTCTTGAGATGGCCTCAATATAAAAAAAAAAATTGGCGTATCCCTATCCACCGGAGGGAGGTCCATCTTATCTATACATGTATCTTTATACTTAGGGTCCTATGGGGTTCCAATGTCTAAAAAAGTCTGTGGGAGTGTCCGTAGCTTGAGTTGTTCCATCATCCCTTTTGTTACCCTGGTGTAGTATCGCTTTTGTACATCGTAATCATCCTAGCAGTGGGTCCAAAAATCTTCTATATGTCAAACATGAGGGTTTAATCCCTTTGGGATTAACCTTGCTAGTCGCCCAAGGGGATAATAATCCTTGCAGTAGAAAGAATATTTTTCTAAGTTAAAACTACTTAGCTCATTTTTGGCTCCTCGGGCCGCAACTAGGGAGCAAGAGCATTCCCTACAGATGAAAGGGAATTTTGTGGTGGTAATTTTCTTGGTGGTATCCAAGACATAAGCCTCCTAAATCTGTGTGCAAAATTATAATAAAAATATCCTACCCCCACAATGTTTGGGTAATAGGAAGGGTTCTTTGGAGAAGTCAGACAGCCGAATGTAAGTGTGTTGGGAGAACTAGATGAAGTATCGCCCCCACGCACCAACCAGGCCTATGGCCCACAGAGATAATTTGTATCCCCGATCACTAGTGATCGCCTTGATCTTGTGAAAGATGAAGGCATCATTGACTCTATCAAAATGTGGGAAACTCTAGTACCACTGAATCTAGGGCAAGTGGTCCCATGGACAGACCCAACCAGGTCCTTTCCCGAGAACACCAACCGTTGTTAAACCTCAAATCCCATGGAACTATTGGGAAAGTGACCAAAAGAACATAGGAAGTCATGCATAACTTTCTCTCTATGTCAACCCTCCTCATTTCGATGTCTACAAGTTTGACAATGATGTCATTCTAGTTGAAGTGCCCCTTATTGGTGGTCACACTGTATAAGAAATAATTCATCCAGGGGGAGAATTCCTAGGCATGTGGCTCCCTGAAGATCCTACTTAAGAAGATAATTCCAATGTGGATAGGCTCCTTAAAGTTAGAGCAAGGAATTTATGTTCACATCTTGTTGTAGTCCCGACATGAAATTTTAATCCAATGTGTGTTGAGGTGGTTCTAGGCCATGTCTTCAGTGCACTCATATTTTTGGAGGGCCTTAGCCTTGGTGAGAGTAACAACTCCTGCAAATTACCAAATATGCCACCCTCTCGCAATGGATTCATGGGCCAATGTTATGATGGGCACTGGGAATCCAAGGGGAGTAGGGGAAATCAACACATCAATCATAATCCCTTGGTGATAACCCCTAGCTAGAATAAAAATTAGCTCTGGCACTTGTACTAAGCATGGAAAATCAGCTGCTTGAATGATTCTAGATGCCCCTAAGTTAACTAAGATGAAGTCATTGGAGCATATAAGTTGATAGATTGTTTTAATAAGGACTTGCAATTTGGCCTAGGAGCTGATATCTGTGTCGGTGATCTTTTTAAGAACAGACTCAATTTAAGACCCATGAATTGTCTCGTTATTATTATATTTCTGGGTTAGCAGGAGCTTTTCCAATGTCTGTTGTATCTTGTTCTTCTTTCTGGTGTCTATAGAGACACTTGGGAGTTCCGGACTCCCAGGAGGTGAATAACCTAAAGTCATTTCTTTCTTACTTTAACATGTACCTGCAAACTAGACAACTGTCAGTACATAAACATTGAGGGATTCCTTATTCTGGAGGCCTTGAGAATTAATTTTACTTTTAACCTGAAATGAAGAATCGTTAGGGAATCCTAATGAGATCATATGTCTAAGATTTAATATGATTTTTTACACATGAAATATTTCCCTCTTACCGAAGATCCAAAATGATAACTCAAAAAAGGGGTCATGTGAGTTTGAAAAGGCAAGGTTTATTAACACACTTGACATTAACTTGAAAAGATAGTAATTGTTAGTGATAAGACAGTTTGCCCTGCTGTATTACTTTAACACACTCATGCCAACTCAGCTAAGTAATGAAATAAAAGGACATTTTTTTTGGCACGAGTGGCATGAACGCCATTTTGGATGAGTTTTAAATTTTTATTCATGGGAAATAATTTCACCATTAAGGTGGAAAGGATGGAGGAGAGAGAAAATATTAATGACTCGCTAACAAGATGGCCTTTGTAATTGACATACCTACCTCCTTGTTGTCCAGGGTAGCACCAACCATGGTGGTGAACCTGGTTATTAGACAGACATGGTGTGAGACCTCGTAAAAAATTGGGACAACAATGGGTCCTCAGGGACTTCTTCCCAAGACACCCAGCTGGACAAAACACTCAGAAAGACAGCATCCTTGAGCAGAGAAAGAGAAAATAGAGAGCCATAGAATTTCAAATGGTATAACATTTTTGAAATCAAAAACTTGAGTCACATTCTATGATTTACCTACTACTATAAAAAACATTAAAATTTTTCAATTTGATTAAGTTTAGACTAAGTTAAGGTTGCTAGACACGAGATTTTGTATATTCTAAAAAAATTGTAGTAGAAAAATCATAATTAATTATTTACTTAGAAAAAAATTACAAAAAAACATTTGTCACATCCATACATGAGTCTAATACTTATATCTATAATATTGGAGTTAATATATTATCATTTTACTATTTTTAAGGTGATTAGACATACAGCTACTTCTTATCTTTTTCCTAAAATTTTTATACTACCGCATTGAATTTGAAATTTTTATAATATAGAATAATTTTATTTCAAAAAAGGGCTAGTATCTTAGAAACTACATTTAATTTTCTATATATTCTATTCTTACATGATTTTGATCTAAGATTGATAACTTGTTCAAATTTTTATGTGAACTTGCCTAACCCTATTTTTCTTAATTTTCATTGCCACTTAAGGACCTGTTTGGCATACCATGATCTTGCACATACCCATTAGGAAGATGAGAAACACAATGTGGATGAAAGATAAAAAAAAATCATGAAGATGGACCGAGAAAAGCAATTGGTGACACCCTATCCAATGGATCTCATGACATCACCACCCCACTTAAGAAGAACAAGTAAGTATGGAACTGCATTACACCAAGTTATATTTTACATCAGTTCCATTATACATAATTGAAATGACAAATTAGCATGATTATAGATGCACTATGGTATTACTTGTTAAATTTTGTGAAAACTATTTCATTAATTATACATACTATCACTATACATTCAAAGATAAATCATCTACATTTACCAAGAATCATCAGTTAACATGTAAAAGCTAAAGTTTCTAGTGTAAACCAAGATCCATCAGTAGTCAAGTGAGCTGACAAAGTTGTCTTTGCTACACCAAAACCCATCGGCAAAAGTGACAAGTTAGACGACTCCCCCAAAGCATCATGTGGTCACCAAAATGGAACTTAGTGTATCAACCAACTACTCTGACTTCACACACCGAGGACTATTTGAGAATTAATGACCCGAACTATGGAAAAGTTTATAAATAGATGAAGAAAAGGTTTTATTTCTCACCAGTGATTTGAGCAAAGCGATAGAGGGAGAAAAAGAGCCAGAAACAACAACATTGTAGAGCAACTCTAAACCATTACAAAGAACTCCAAGAAGATCAGTAACAACTATAGAGGTTGAAGTAAGTACAAAGCATAACCGAGAACTTTGTTCATCTTTTACGGAAAGCCCTAAATTTCTAAAACAATGACCACATTTTCAAGAACCACTAAGTTGAAGAGCATCAAGAAGGACAAGGTAAATATTTTCAAGAATTCAACCTGTGTGAAACCACATTAAAAAATATACCCTAAGGTTGCATCAAAACCCGACAATGTTGGAGCATTCTTGCAAATACGAACTAGAGTTTTGCTTGTCGAAGACGTGCGAGCATACATTCACTACAAGATTGCAGAAATTGGCAACATAGAGGTTGAACAAGCTTTCAATAAGCTATGTAAAGATGATGGAACCATTAAATATGAGTACAAGCACATCGAAGTGAAAGGGATCAAAAACCCCCTATTATTCTCAAACATTTACAAAACTGAGTGGATTCAGTTAGTATTGAGCATAGTTCACAATCATAAGCTATGGCTGGATAAGCCTAAACTAATAACCCGAGATGTTATACATGCATTCATTGGTTATCCTATTTAACCGAAAAGGTAAAGGCATTGAAGCACCCACCCAAGGCATAAATTGAAAATAATATAGGAGCTAAGTGTGATGGAAGAGGACTTAAGGTATCCACTATCATAGACGATGAGATAAAATTTGGAGCATGTGTCCTAGGATACAAGTTCCTTCAAGCTAGCAGGATGAAAAACAAAGCATTTGGTGTAGTGGATACAACATATAAGATTGTGAAGAAAGGAACTCGACTAGATCTATCATAACTTCTACTCAAGCAGCTAGAAGAGAACCTAAAGACAACCAGGAATGAAAAATCAAAATCATGTAAGTTTAATTCACTTATCATGTGCATTCTCTTTCACTTCAAAGAGTCCTTACCATCAATAGGAGATGTAAAATGGGATATTACTAGACCAGTCAACATATAGATCAGTGACTTTATAACATAACTAGGAGACAATTTTGAGATAGTTATGGATGATTATTTTGCTGGATTAAAAGAGAGAATACAAAAAAGAGTAAGGATTCTTGAGAAACTAATTGAGAAATTCAAGAATGATATATGATTCATGCTAGACACAAAATTTACATATATCAAACCTGTTGTACCAGGGACAACTTGGCTACAACCAATTAACTATGAAGTTAACATTGATCAAGCATCCAATGAAATTGATGCATTCATAAATGAGCCCTTACATAAAACACAACCCAAGTTTGGCACCTATGAATAATCCAAAGAAAGAATCAAAACTGGCTTGGTTGTGAAACAAATAGATAGGAAAAAGAAAAAAATGGTAAAGAACTTGAAGAAAAGGTTGTCGGTTAGAGAGGAAGAAACCAAATGGATAGAAGAAACTGAGGGACAGTTAGCTATGGGTGAGGCTTTGCAGGAAAGTAACTCTGATTCTACAGAGTTAGATACTCCATTACCTACACCAACCAAGAAGCCTAGAACCACATCTGTGACAAAGATGAGAAGCCAAAAAGATAAGGACACAAGTCCTTCACCATTAAAGAAAGGTCAAGTAAGGACCTACAAGAGGAAACCTCCAACATAGAAAATAGGGCCAACAAAGAGAAGAAATCTCATTAGAACCAAGTGTTAGTAATAGTTGAGAGGGGGGAAGGGGGTGAATTAGTGGCCTCAAACATTTATCCTTTAATCACTAACCACCAATCAATACACCTCAGGTTATTAAGTCCCTACAAGATGCATGGCATGTAATACATATAATAATTAACTCTCTATCGGTTTACCTTGTTTGTCCTTATTCTCCTTGATTACCGATAAGAAATAAAACTATTTAATGATACTCAGTAAATATGCAGAGTATACCAATCAATCCAGAAATGCATATGTGAAATGTAAAACAGTAAAGTAATAAACCATACACACATAACACATGTATTTTAATGTGGAAACCCTGTTAAGGGAAAAACCACTGGGATCGGTACCCCAAATTTTCACTCTTCTCAAGTGAGCCCTATTAGGAGCCAACCCTATGAAAGGTTACAAAAAAACTATTAAGTGTGACCTTGTTACAGGATTTTAATATGAGTCTATCACTTGATATCTGGCATGTATATGCTACCAATATTGATCAACCTCCATGGGCACAATAGGTATCTGGCATATCTGGTGCTACCTAACTATATCAGCCTCCTTCTTAGACTGTTTGTCGGTATTGGGCACTCAATGTGATGCAGGAGCATCCTGGGTGTAAGGGCAATCTTGCATCACCCAAAAATATTTTTGTTCTTCTTTTCAATAAGGGCTACCTTGTGTAGAGCTGCTATTTATGGAAACTTGGTATTTTTAGTAAGTTGGTCATACGATCTTGGAATGTTCTAATTTTTCATGTGGAGGTTCATCTCAGTCATATCAGCCTGCCAGTAAAGTTTCATGGCTAGATCAGGTCTAGTTTTGAAGATATTGAAAATTTTTGGTATTGAAAACAGGGTACAGAAACTTCAAGCTCAGTTTTGAAGGCTTTAGAGGCCGCAGATGAGGTCGAAACTTGGGCTTGATGAAGCTTGCTTGGTTGAGGTGTTGTAGAGTGCTTTGTGGCATTTCTAAAATGGGGTTATAATAGTCAAATGGGTCAACTGGTGATGACTTATGGTCTCCAGAAGTTGGGCCACCTGAAATAGCAGAAAATAATTTTCCTTCAAAATTTTTGTTCGGGTTTCAAAAGTTATTTTGAGCCGAATTTGATGTACTAAATTGAAAAATAAAATAATACTAAGTTTGGTCAGCCCTAAGGGCTAAATTTTTGGAACCTTCTCGGGCGGTGAAAATTTCCTATATAGAGAAGGCCCATAGTGTTGTCTTAGGCAGTTCGGGACAGTTCTGGGACAGTTCTGGGTGGATCTGAGTAATAATTCGAGGCTTTGTCCTACAGAATATTGTAAGGGGAATGCCCATGAGGCTTTGCATATTGTAATTCTGAAAGTTTGTAATTCCACATTTGTGGAGATAATAAGAAGCCCATTTTCTGTTCTTGCAAATTGTTGTTGTTTCTTTGTTTCTGTTATGTGTTTGTGGCATTAAGGGGAGCACCCTTCATCAAGTGGTATCAGAGCAAGAAGTTCCTGAGTGTGTAAACAGATCACCGACTGTGAGGTAGTTTGCACTAGGACCGTGGTTAGGGTTTCAATGTGCATCGCAAAAATGCCTCCATGAAAGGAACGTGGCGGAAGAGCTGGTGTTGTGACACCTGAAGTTAGAGAGCTTCAGAGACAAGTGCGAGCATTGCAAGAAGAGATTCGTAGAGGAATGAATCTTAATGCTAGACACGAAACTGAGGATGAAGCCAAAGAAGGAAATGATGATCAAGAAGAAGTTGAAGTTTTGAATCCAGAAGAAGAAAGGCTTTTCTGAGCCATTTCCAATATTGGAAAAAGACCTAAGATTAAGGTTGCTAAATTTTTAGGGAATCTTAACCTAGAGGAGTTGATTGACTGGATCAACGAATGTGAAGAATATTTTGAGTATAAAGATATTAAGGATCCTGATCGGGTCAAGTTTGCGAAGGCTAGACTGAAGGGTCATGCGAAGATCTAGTGGCAGGAGGTCCAATTGGAGAAAAATCGAAGAGGAAAGGATAAAATCACAAGATGGGATCAGATGGTGGATAAGTTGAAGAAATAGTTCATTCCTGTTGATTATGAGCTTGACCTACTGAAGAAAATGCAAAGTTTGAAGCAAGTAGGAAAATCTGTCCAAGAGTATACGGAGGAGTTCTATCGAATCCTCATCCGAATAGGCCATACGAAAGCTGACAAGGAGAAAGTTGCCCGTTACCTTAGTGGGTTGAGGCTGAGCATTTAGGAGGAGTTGAATTTGGTTTGAATGAACAGTATTGAGGAGGCATACCAGTTTGCCCTGAAAGTAGAAGAAAAGTTGAACAAGAAGTTTGAGAGCAGGCAAAATGGAAGAGGTCGTGGTGGAAGATCTAGTGGATGATCATATGGTGGCCGAAATGAAGATCCGAAAAAGAAGGATGAGGCCAGTAACAGTCAAAATCAGTGAGGAAACAATTCCAATCATTTCCAAGATCAGAATAATAGAGTTTAGAGAGGAAGAGGAAGAGGACAAGGATCTGGAAGAGGAGGCTTTCGTGGAACATGTTTTCACTATGGAGAAGAAGGTCATAGGGCATTTGAATGTCCTCAGCACCAAGGAGGAATAGATAGGAGAAATGAAGGCTAGGCTAAAGTTGCGCATGTAGATGAAGATGCCAGATCATCACATTCTGAAGATGCTGAAAGAGGAGAAACGCTGATTAACAGAAGAGTCCTGTTGATTGGTGAGAATGAACCTGAACAAAGGAGGAGCCTATTTCACACCAGGTGCAAGTGTGAGGGTAAGTGTTGTGATGTGATTATTGATAGTGGAAGCAATAAAAATTTGGTGTCAGAAGAGATGGTGACAAAGTTGAAGCTCAAGAGATAGAAACACCCACATCCATATCGGATTGCCTGGGTACAGGATGACCACAAGGTCATGGTCAATGAACAATGCTTCATGAAGTTCAAGATTGGTGGATACCATGATGAGGTACTATGTGATATCATATCTATGGATGCATGTCATATTTTGTTGGGTAGACCATGGTAGTTTGACAGATGTGTTTTACATGATGGTTGTCCGAATACCTATTCTGTGACAAAGGATGGAGTGTGACATAAGCTAAAGCCATTGAATGACATAGAAGAAAAGGTATGTGGCAGTGCAATAATAACTTTTGTTGATGGAAGAAAGTTCCTAGATGGTATGAGGCATGAGCATGTATGTTTTTCTTTAATTCTGAAAGCTGGTAAGGAGGAAGTAGAAGATGTTCCTGTAGAAGTTGCAGATTTGTTGAATGAGTTTCAGGATATTGTGTCCGATAATGTGCCTGATGGATTACCACCAGTCAGGAAGATTAGTCATCAGATGGACTTGATTCCAGGAGTGAGTATTCCGAATAAGGCAGCACATAGAATGAAACCTGCAGAAAGTGAGGAGTTGAACAGACAACTACATGAGTTGTCTCAAAAGGGATTGATCCGTGAGAGTATAAGTCCCTGTGTTGTACCAGAAATATTAGCACCAAAGAAGAATGGAGAGTGGAGGATGTGTACAGACTCTAGGGCAACAAACAAGATCACAATCAAGTGTAGGTTTCCATTGCCATGAATGGATGATATTATGGACTGCTTGAGTGGAGCTATGTATTTCTCAAAGATAGATCTGAAGAGTGGATATCATCAGATTCGGATCAGAGAAGGAGATGAATGGAAGACTGCCTTCAAGACAAAGGAAGGATTATAAGAGTGGTTAGTCATGCCTTTTGGGCTAACCAATGCACCGAGCACTTTCATGCAGCTCATGAACGAGGTTCTGAAAGAATTTCTAGGTAAGTTTGTCATTGTTTACCTAGATGATATTTTGATCTTTAGTAAGACATTGGAGGAGCATATGATGCATATTCGTATGGTATTTGAGAAGCTGAGAGAAGAGAAATTGTTGATAAATTTGAAGAAGTGTAGTTTTGTGAAGGAGTTAGTGTATTTGGGATTTTTAGTTTTAGCAGAAGGTCTAAAAATGGACCCAGAGAAGTTACAGGCTATCCTTGAATGGCCTACTCCAAGGAGTGCTACTAAGGTAAGATATTTTCATGGTCTAGCTAGCTTTTACAGAAAGTTTATCAAAAATTTCAGCAGTATTTGTGGACCCTTGAATGAAACAATGAGAGGGGATAGAAAAGAGTTTAAGTGGACTAATGGGGCAGAAAAGAGTTTTC
>MU226169.1:5446298-5498976 GCA_018584345.1 Thuja plicata
GAAGCACAAGGAACAGGACATATGAAGAATATCTGGTCAAGTGGAAAGGATGACCTGTTGAAGATTCATCATGGATGACAAGGGAGGAGGTTAACCGTCTTGGTTTTCCTCTACACACCTGAGTCGTTACAGGGTCACTTCTCAAATTACCCTGGGTGTCTGATGCAGGAGCATCTTGGGTGTAAGGGAAATCTTGCATCACCCAAAAATATTTCTATTTTTCTTTTCAATAAGGGCTACCTTGTGCAGAGCTGCTATTTATGGAAACTTGGTATTTTTAGTAAGTTGGTCATACGATCTCAGAATGTTCTGATTTTGCATGTGGAGGTTCATCTCGGTCATATCAGCCTGCCAGTAAAGTTTCATGGCTAGATCAGGTCTAATTTTGAAGATATTGAAAATTTTCGGTATTGAAAATAGGGTACAAAAACTTTGATCTCAGTTTTGAAGGCTTTAGAGGCCCCGAATGAGGTCGAAACTTGGGCTCAATGAACCTTTCTTAATTGAGGTTTTGTAGAGCGCTTCATGGTATTTTTGAAATGGGGTTATAATAGTCAATCGGGTCAACTGGTGATGGCTTATGGTCTCCAGAAGTTGGGCCACCTGAAATAGAAGAAAATAATTTTCCTTCAAAATTTTTGTTTAGGTTTCAAAAGTTATTTTGAGCCGACTTTGATGTACTAAATTGAAAAATAAAATAATCCTAAGTTTGGTCGGCCCTAAGGGCTAAATTTCTGGAACCTTCTCGGGCGGTGAAAATTGCCTATATAGAGGAGGCCCGTAGTGATGTCTTAGGCAGTTCGGGATAGTTCTGGGACAGTTCTGGATGGATCTGAGTAATAATTTGAGGCTTTGTCCTACAGAATATTGTAAGGGGAATGCCCATGAGGCTTTGCATATTGTAATTTTGAAAGTTTGTAATTCCACATTTGTGGAGATAATAAGAAGCCCATTTTCTGTTCTTGCAAATTATTGTTATTTCTCTGTTTCTGTTATGTGTTTGTGGCATTAAGGGGAGCACCCTTCATCATAATTCTATCTTCATGATAAAATTTTTGGCAATCTGTTAGGATATACCTCAATTATAGAAGACTGTTAAGTCCTGCTCTGTTAAGAAACTTAATGCTTCAATGGTTAAACTGAAACACAATGACCTATTTCTAATGCAACTTGAATTGTAGTTTTTTAGATCTATTTAAGTACATTACCTCTCTGATCAATGTATCAATTCAATTCTTTGTGCTCCACACTTTCTACTTTGTGATGTTGTGCTTCATTGTTCGTTAGTGTCTACTGAATTCTTTAGCTCTTCTTCAGCTTGATTGATCAGGACTGTATGAAGTTCTTCTTCATCAGTTTCTCTTTAGCATCCTCTTTCTATTCACTCACCTTCCCATGTATGTGATTGCGGAAATGAATTATGCTTGTCTCTTATATAGACATGATATTCCTTGATTCTTGATTCTTGAATCTTGGCATAAAAAACAATCTAGCCCATTTGATTTAAAGCTTTAACTCCTAATTTATCTCATAGTTATCTTCTTGCCAACTGTACAAATATTCTTTAAATCAATTACTTAACTCTGGTCGAATAAAACAAATAAAACAACTAGTTAAGTCTATCCTTAAGCTCTACCAACTAGATATTTTGTCATTTTCTGAACTCTCTATTCTGTTGGTCAACTCTTCAGTTAGTTGTCAATGATAATTGCCAGTTCCGTTAGTTTGACTCCAATAAACTTCATGATCTCCGTTCGTCAGGCATCATTGGATTTTATTCATTGGGTAACTCTATTTTCATCTCGTCAGGTATCACTATGATTTTTCTTCGTCGGACAATACTGTCTTCTGCTTGTTGGGTATCACTATGACTTTTGTTCTTTGCCTTTACCGATGGTGTGCACTCTGTCGGTGTTGTCTGCCACTTAGTGAATACTTGACTTTTATGCATTTATGAAAGCATAAACTTTGTTCCATCGATTCTCTGAAGTCTTTGGCATTATGTATATGACCATACAGATGATATCAAGTTGACATCAATGATAATACAAACCATTAACTGATTTAATGCCTTGCATTATCTTCAACTTAACATTATCAAACATTCAATCACTTACATGTCATCAATCTCTCCCTTTGGCATTGATGTAAACATACTATATTATTACACTATACTATTTCTAATACAATATGAAATACAATTGTTGAGATTCATCAAATTACCAAATAGTTTGTTTCGATAACTGATAAAAATATATGACCGCCGGTAAGCTTTGTGTTAGCTTAGTTTTGATTCTTGCAGCTTTTTGTGTTTCTTGTTTTGATGTGTTGCATCCTTCCCCTGTGTCAATATCTCTATTTTGACTGTTCTTTTTCTTTGATATCTCTATCTTTTTCCAGCAACTCTCCCTATGGATATGATCTCTCCTAATTGGAGTAATCTAAAAATGGATAATCTTTCTTTTTTTTTTGAAGACTGTGATAATATGGAAAAAATTTCCCTTTAACAACAATGCCAAACAAATATCTCATAGATGTATGACATTAATGTCATGTGATCTTTTCTCTCAATCCATAATATATTCCTTGAATTTCCCTTATCCATCAGCAATACATCAATATGATCTGGTGCTTGGTTCTGATATATACCAATCTGTATATAGATGTAGCTTTGAATTTCATCTTTTTTCTTGCATCAACATGAGTGATATTCTGATAATATATAGGCTGATGTAGCCTTTAGTCTTCTACTGACTGGTAGACAAGGGTTTGACCCCTAGTCTCTTTCTTATCTACTCAAATGTATCCTTGGGAAGTGGCTTGGTGAAGATATTGGTCAATTGTTCTTTAGATTGCACATACTCAAGTATCACCTCTTTTTCTTGAACTTGTTCTCTTAAGTAATGATACTTGATTGCAATGTGTTTTGTCTTGGAATGCATGACTGGATTTTTGGAAATTTTTATTGCACTAGTGTTATCACAATAGATAATCACTGGTTCTAAGATCTTCATATGCATACCTAATAGCAACTATTTGATCCATGCAATATTTGAGCAGTTTGCAGTAGCAACAACATATTCTGCTTCTGCAGTAGACTGTGAGATGCATCCTTTCTTCTTTCTAATCCATGTGACAAGTTTGTCATCCATAAAGATTGATCCTCCAGTTGTGCTCTTCTGGTAATCAATATTTCCAGCCCAATCAGCATCGATAAACACCTTAAGTTCAAAGTTTCCTTCTCTTCTATACCATAAGCCAAATTCCTTAGTATTCTTTCGATATCTTAAGATTCTTTTCACAATAGTCATATGTGATTCACTGGAGTCAGCAGAAAATCTAGCAACAATTCCTATGGCATGTGCAATATCTAGTCTAGTGTGTACAACATACATGAGTTTTCCTATCATTGATCTATACAAAGTATTATTTATCTCTGTTGTCTTGTCTTCCTTTGTTAATTTTCATCTATTAGCCATCAGTGTTGCAACTAGTTTGGAATCTTCCATCTTGATTATTTTCAAGACCTCTTTGATGTATTTGGACTGTGTAATGAAAATATCTTCACTTTGTTGAATGATCTATAGAACAAGAAAGAACTTGGTATCTCCAAACATAGATATCTCAAACTCTTTTTTCATCTCATTAGTAGATGACTTACATAGTATATAATTTCCTCCAAATATGATGTCATCAACAAATATTTCAGCAATCAAATTATTAGCATCAGTATCTTTTTTCAAATAAAGATTATTGTTTTCACTAGTCCTTATGAATCCAATCGTTATTAGATAGGAATGAAGTCATTCATACCAAGCTCTAGGAGCTTTTTTTAATCCATACAAGGCTTTGTAAAGTTTACATACCATGTTCATCTTGTCTGGATCTACAAACCCTTCCGCTTGCTCAATGTATACCTCTTCTTCAAGTATTCAATTTAGGAATGTTGACTTGACATCCATTTGATATACTTTGAATCCTTTGGATGTAGCATAAGAAAGTACTATTCTTACTCCTTCTATCCTTAGCAATGGGTGCAAAGGTTTCTCCATAGTCTATACCTTCCTCTTGTGCATACCCCTTGCATACTAGTCTTGCTTTGTTCCTTGTGACTTCTCCATTCTCGTTCAGCTTATTCCTGAATATCTATTTTGTACCGATGACATTCCTGTCATCTGGTCTTGGCACAAGTGACCATGTTTTTTTCTTCTCAATCTACTCAATCTCATCATTCATAGCACTTATCCATTCTTCATTATCTAGTGCAGCATTGACAAATTTTGGCTCAAACTCACAAATTAAGCAATTTTAGTTTAGAGACTTACTTTGTGTTCTTGTACCATCTTTCTTATCTCCTATGATTTGGTCTTTTGAATGGTTCCTTCTTAAATATCTTGCAAGTACAGGTACAACTCTTTGTGTATCAGCTTGATCTTCATTACCTTGCACATTATCTTGACCATTATCCTGACCGTCAGTAACAACATTCTGACTATCAGTTGCAACATTCTGTTGTTCTAGAATTAAGCATTATTGCTCGGGTAGAGTTATGGATTCTTCACAATATACAAACTTGTTGTAGTCCTCTATTTTTTTTTTTCTTTCCAGCTCATTCTTTTCTACAAATTCATCAATCTTTACATTTTTACTTTCAACTTTTTTTTTAGAAGCCTTGATTAGACATTTAAAATCTTTTCTTTTGGTAGAATACCCCATAAAAATACCTTCATCACTTTTGGAGTCAAGCTTTTTATTTCTATCATCCTTTAAGACATAACATTGACTACTAAATATTTTGAAGTAACTTACATTGGGTGTTTTACCATACCATAGCTCATAAGGCATCTTCTTTGTGTCCTTCTTCAATTGTACTCTGTTAAGTGTATAAATAGCAGTGCTGATAGCTTCCCTCCAGAAGATTTGGGTGATGTCCTTTTCTATCATCAGTGTTCTTGCACAATCAACTATTGACATGTTCCTTCTCTCAACAATCCCATTTTTCTATGGTTTCCTTGGTACAGAAACCTATCTTTTTATACCATGCTCATTACTGAAATTAGTGAATTCATCTGATATAAATTCTCCTCCTCTATCTGATCTCAAACATTTTAGATCCTTACCACTTTGTTTTTCTACCATAGCCTTATACCATTTAAACATCTTGAATGCTTTAGATTTTTCTTTTAGAGACATGATTGTCATCATTCTAGAGTAATCATCAACAAAGAGAATAAAACATCTATCTCCATAATAACTCATTGTCCTCATAGGTCCACATAAATTGGTATGGACTAATTCTAGAATATCATCAGATGTATGGGTTTTACTTTTGAAACTACACTTTGTCATTTTACCTTTTTGACAATTTTTGCACATGATGTTGTCTAGCTTTGTCATCATCGGTAAGCCTCTTGCATTTCTTCTTCTGCTTATTTTTATCATGTTGTCAAAATTCACATGACACAATCTTTTATGCCACGACCATATGTCTTCATTTCTAGTCATTAAGCAAGTGGTGTTAGTATCATTCAAATAGAATAAGTTACCTTTAGTTTGTTCACCGATACCAATTAGTTTTCTTGATTCATTGAAGATCTTTACCTTCTTGTTCTCAAATGATACTCTGTGACCTAAATTATTCAGCTGAGAAACACTCAATAGATTATAATTCAACCCCTTTACCCAATAAGCATTTTCACATTTAATCAGGTTATTCAACATTATTGTTCCTTTACCTTCAACCGGACAAGGTGTATCATTTCCCATTCTTACTATACCACCATTATAATACTCAAAAGTGTTAAACTTTTCTTTGTCACCGGTCATATGGTGAGTGCATCCACTATCTATAATCCATATATCATTCTTTCTAACCTTAGATATGAGTGTAGTTTCTTCATACCTTTCATCTTCATCTGAATCATCCTTCACAACTACAAATACCATCTCGATGTCATCATCAGATTCGGTGTCAGTATCTTCATCTTTGCAAGCAGCTAGGTAGCTAGCCTTCTTGCCTTTATCCTTGTAGTCTCAGGTATATTTTCTTTCTGATTGTCGATAACCTATGTAATCATTGTTATCACCTCTGTTATATTTCTTCTCAAAAGATTTGTCATTACTTTTGTAATCTTTTCTTCTATTAGGACATCTTGCAACAAAGAGTCCAATCTCTTTACAATTAAAGCATACAAGTGGTAACTTGCCTTTGTATTTACCTTTGCCTCTTTGCATTCTCCTTTCCATGAGTACTTCTATTTCGTCTAGATCTTCTTCTTCACTTTCACTTTCACTATCCCTTCTAGATGAGTGTCTCTGACTGAATTTGCTTATTTTCATAGAAGACTTAAATGCAGACTCTAAGTTTGGTAAGATACTATTATCAAATTTGTTCATCTCAAATGAAATTAGTCTACCAATAAAACTATCAAGAGTAACTATATTGTTTGCAACTTCTCTCATTTCTTGAATTGTTGAAACTCTAATACCATATATAGATAATAAGGTTCTTAAGATTTTACTTACCACTATCTCCTCTTTAAGTGTACTTCCAACACCTCATATAGCATTGACTACTTCTTTAATTCTTGTGTTGTACTGTGTGATTTTTTCTCCTTCTTTCATTCTGAGATCATCAAACTTTCCTCTAAGGCTTTCTACTTTCGCTCTCAGAACATTTTCATCACTGCCATGTATAGGCTTCAGTTTGTCCCACATTTTATTTGTAGTTGTGCAATCTTTGACATCTTCAAAATCAGCATCAAAGAGAGAGGAAGAAAGCTCTATGACCATGCAGTTGTGCTCATGCTTCACTCTCAATTGATCTACTATTAATTTTCCTATGGGCAACACATATTCAGTATCTAAGTATTGAGTAACATCATTACCAATACCTGAAAAGTTGATTCTTATCCTGCTTTGCCATGAAGCAAAGTTGTCTTTGTTCAACTTGGGCACATCTCGTCTATTCATCTTTTGATCTTTACTTAGGTCTTGAAACCTTCTTTCTAAGCACACAAGCTCTGATACCAATTGTTAGTAATAACTGAGAGGGGCGGGGGGGTGAATCAGTGGCCTCAAAAATTTATCCTTTAATCACTAACCACCAATCAATACACCTCAGATTATTAAGTCCCTACAAGATGCATGCCATGTAATACTTATAATAATTAACTGTCTATTGGTTTACCTTGTCTGTCCTTATTCTCCTTGATTACCGATAAGAAGAAAAACTATATACTGATACTCAGTAAATATGCAGAGTATACCATTCAATCCAAAAATGCATATGTGAAATGTAAAACAGTAAAGTAATAAACCATACACACATAACACATGGATTTTAATGTTGAAACCCTATTAAGGGAAAAACAAATGGGACTGGTACCCTAAATTTTCACTCTTCTCAAGTGAGCCCTTTTAGGAGCCAACCCTGTTAAAGGTTACAAACACACTATTAAGTGCGACCTTGTTATAGGATTTTAATATGAGTCTATCACTTGATATCTCACATGTATATCCTACCAATATTGATCAACCTGAATGGGCACAATAGGTATCTAGCATATCTGGTGCTACCTAACTGCATCAGCCTCCTTCTTAGACTGTGTGTCAGGATCAGGCACTCAATGCTATCTTCATGATAAACTTTTTGGCAATCTGTTAGGATATACCTCAATTATAGAAGACTGTTAAGTCCCACTCTGTTAAGAGACTTAATGCTTCAATGGTTAAAATGAAACACAATGACCTATTTCTAATGTCACTTGAATTGCATATTTTCAGACCTATTTAAGTACATTACCTCTCTAATCAATGTACCAATTAAATTCTTTGTGCTCCACACTTTATGCCCTGTGATGTTGTGCTTCACTATTTGTCAGTGTCTACATAATTCTTTAGCTCTTCTTTAGCTTGATTGATTAGGACTGTATGAAGTTCTTCTTCATTAATTTCTCTTCAGCATCCTCTTTCTATTCACTCCCCTTCTCCTATATGTGATTGTAGAAATGAATTATGCTTGTCTCTTATATAGACATTATATTCCTTGATTCTTGATTCTTGATTCTTGGCATGAAAAACAATCCAGCCAATTTGATTTAAAGCTTTAACTCCTGATTTATCTCATAGTTATCTTCTTTCCAAATGTACAAATCTTCTTTAAATTAATTACTTAACTCTAGTTGAATAAAACAAATAAAACAACTAGTTAAGTCTATCCTTAAGCTCTGCCAGCTAGATATTTTATCATTTTCTAAACTGTCTTTTCTGTCAGTCAACTTTGCAGTTAGTTGTCGGTGATAAATACCAGTTCCATCAGTGTGACTCCAGTCAACTTCAGGATCTTTGTCCCTTGGGCATCATTGGATTTTACTCATTGAGTAACTGTATTTTCAGCTCGTCGGGTATCACTATGATTTTTCTTCATCGAGCAATATTGTCTTCTGCTCATCGGGTATCACTATGATTTTTGTTCTTTTTCCTTTACTAATGGTGTGCACTCCATCAGTGTTGTCTGTCACTTAGTGAATACTTGACTTTTATGCATTGTTGAAAGCATAACCTTTGTTCCATTGATTCTCTGAAGTCTTTGGCATTATGTATATGACCATACAGATGATATCATGTTGACATCAATGATGACACAAACCATTAACTGATTTAATGCCTTGCATTATCTTCAACTTAACGTTATCAAACATTCAATCAGTTGCATGTCATCACCAAGGACATTGAGGATAGAGAACATGATGAAGGTGTTCAAGAGGAAAAGAACAAGATAAAAAAAATAGTTGATGAGGTATGTGCCTCAATTATAAACATGGGTTCAGTAAATACTATGAAGGTGAAGCAATGGTTAATATTGGATTCCTTGGATCAAAATAAGATTGAGGAGAAAATCATAAAGATGATGTGCATATACAAATACCTCCCTATACAACTAGCAGAAAATATGCCCAAATATATTTAATATAGGCTATCGACAAGATGGACATGTTCCATGCACTCAGAGAAAGAAATCAGGGAAAGAACACTACTATCAGTCATGCCTCCCAAATAAAAAATGGAGGAAATTAAAGAATTGAAGAAGGCTCATTCCAAAAGGTTCTCACCAAAGATGAGATCCTACCAAGTGCTTAAAAGACATCTACTCGATCTAGACTGAAAGAGTGAAGCTGAATGGAGGAAAATACTTAATATTCCTAAAAAGGATACAAGTCTTGAGCCACAGAGAGCTCTAACCAAGAATCAAGAGACCAAGGATGATCAGGAAACTAAGAGCACCAAACCAATTATCATCATAGATGTAGAATTGGACAAAGAGGAAATGCACACCAGAGGCAACAAAGATATGGATGTTGAAGATGAGACATGTCCAGGCACCACTATGGATAACATTGTGTACAATACAATCATTGACATCACTGATTACCCTACAGAAGAAATTCAAAAAGATGAATATGTCCCTATTGCCAAGGACCAGACCGAGGAATAGGACAATATAATTGATGTTGCACAAGTGAGCATACCAAGCAACATGCCAATATTTATGGAAGCAATCAATATACTCCAAGAAAAGGATAAAACACAAATCAAAGATGATAGCATACCCAAAGACAAGGGTGATGTAGAATAAAAGGATGCTTTAGAAGAAGAAAAAGACACATATGAAGAACCGAAAGATACTACTTATCTACAGGAAGACAAATCTGCTGATAATAAAAGTGAAGAAGATCAGCAAGAAAAAGATGGAGAGCAAAAACAGAAAAGTGAAGAAGAAAAGAAAGATGATACACCACAACATACAAAAGAAAAATATACAGATGAACCCAAGGTTAATGAGGAGACATCTTCACCTAACTGACAGGTTGACACCAAGTAGAAGGAAAAAGAAAATTCATCTACCAAACCTTCACCAAGGAATTTAGAAAAGACACATGAACTAGCAATAGTAGTTCACAAATCTATTACCACTCAATTCTCAAAGAAGAAGAAGAAGAAAAAGAAAAAGAAGCCAGTTACTTTGGATGAAATTATTGAGATTCCAGTATGCGGTCCTAGAACATTGGATCAAACTGAACTAAAAAAGTATGCAAGACTTTGTGAGGGAAAATCTATCCAGGATAAGCTTAGGAAAGCAATAAAAGAAACAAAGGTACTTGAAACTACCAAAGATAGACTACAAAAGATAGTGCCTAACACTAAAATTGTTCAAGATACTCCAATACTTGATCAATTGTCAGTTCTCATAGAAGCTATCACATCTCATAATTTAGATGTTGAAAAGGCAATTGAAGAGTGTGTAGAACATAAATTTTAATTCAAACTAGTAGAGAAAATCAGCCAAGAAGTGGCAGAGAACAAGTTGAAGCTATCTAAACTTGTAAGTACATTGGACCCCATCATTTTAGAAGCTATAATCTTAGTCCAAAATTTATGCACTTTAGATCAACTCATTGAGGAGTATAGTGAGAAGATAGCACAAATTGATGCTGATCTACAAGAAAGTGCACAAGGTCTAACAAACAATGAAGATGCAATCAAATTGCACTATGAACAGCTAAAGAAAGAAAGAAAGCTGAGATAGGAAATTCAAAATGCATAATCACAATTTAGAGATGAGGTAACTAAGCTCCAAGCTCTAATTCTACCCAATCTCACATTACTGTCAAAGCACATGACATTGGCAAGAACATTGATTGCCACCCCAGAAATGTTTGTCCTAGATAACATTTTATGATATTCATGCCAAAATTGCATTAGAGCACATGTCTCTGGAGAACCTTAAAGAGAAATGGGAGAAGATGATGGAAGAAATGACAAATTCTCATTCCCATATTTTGGACAATCTATAAGTTACACATTTTTGTAATAATTTTGACAACTTTTAAGTTGTACGTCTTTGTGCTTAATATAAAAAGGGGGAAATGATATGTTCATATATCGTAAGGTACAAAGGAGAAACTAAGGAAGGAAAGTATAAGTATACATGTACATATATACAATAATGCATATAGTTAGGGGGAGTCATATAATGATAGGATATATACATGGTGTACATACTAAACATGTTAGTATTCTTACACATTGGTTTTTGATACTAACATCAAAGGTGGAGATTGAAGACATTACTTTTCCATTAGTATAAAAAGGAAAATAGTTTTTGAACCTTCTATAAACCTACACCAAAACACACACTTTGAAAGATCACCAAAAGTATAGATATTAGAAATCACTGAATGTGTTAAGTTCAGGAGGAACCAGGTAGATAAAGTGGAACCCAATAAGAGGAAACCAACAAAGGAACTCGATGAGTAGATACACTGCAAACCAAGAGAACAGGCATAGTGAAAACCGAAATAAGAAAATAGTGCAACCCAAAAGATAGTCAAACTGATTTCAGAGAAAACTGAGCATCAGACATCGAAAGCCAGTTATAGCCTACAAAAATTGGATTTGACTTCCACGTCAGATAAAACACTCATATTCTATTTATAGAGTTTTGTTTTGTTTTAAAACCATTAATTAAGGGACAAGAAACATTATTGTAAATGTTTTAGTCAGTCTAACTGATGGAAAACATGCAGACTAGTAAATCAAGGTAAAGTTGTAAACCTGTGATCATAGAGTTAAGTTTGTTTTACGTGAAACTTAATTAGGTTAATCTATCTTATAAATAGATGTTGTTGTTAGAATAGTCCTAAAGGATAATTGAGCGGGGGGGGGGGGGGGNTGAGCGGGGGGGGGGGGGTGAATCTGTTATCAGTAACTTAAGTTATTTTTACTTCTTTAACTTTAGAATACAACAAAGTAAATTCTTAATTAGATAACATAGTACTCAACACACAATTTGATTATGGGGAAACTAAATGGTAAAAACCCCGGTGGGAATTAGCACCCAAAATAAACTATACTTGTTTGTAGTAATCCCTATTAGAAGATATTTCAACCTTTTTAGGAGTTGTACATTACAATGCAATAAGTATAGTGACCTGGTTAAGGGTCGGACCCTATTAGGAGTCTTTTACAAATAACCTTGTTAAGGGTGGTGGACTCACTGTCCAAAAGCTCACTGCTTGATGGTGAAGGCTACAACCTTATAATTAATAGATATGCACTATATCTAATGATGACCTATAGAGTAGACCTACTGTCTTGATCAGTTCTAGTGTATTACAATCTTTTACTTATTCTTCACATAGACTCTTGATGAATGAACCAACTCTGATAATCTTCTCTGTACATCTTTCTTCTCTTTTTGTATCATTCACACTTAGCGTTCACAAATGAACTACTATAAGTATCTTCTCAAAATTAGAAGGTCATTTTGGCTCTTATAAACACTTCAAAAACACCTTAGTCAGCTTAACTAAGCATGCAAACAATATTAAGTCTGCGCAAGTCAAACTAAACAGACATGACGCTTCACTGAGTCAGCTTCACCAAATCAACTCAAACAACATGATCTTGATGTAATATGATAGGAAAATTTAACCAAAGATAGTTAACTCATAAATAACCTTGAATATACACATGCATATCCTAAAGATAGACGCAACTCAAAAAACATGTTCTATACGTCGTCCCTAAACTGTTACACCTCCAGAACTGTAACTGCCAATAAAAGAATTGCATAACTTTACTGAAACATCATATCTGGGTCTACATGTATGAAAATAACATAATAAATATTTCAACAACACGTATCTATCCACGCAAGTCTTCACATCATCATTCTGATAAGTACATACATAATTACTACTGTGTATTATATGTTGTCATCAATGACAAACATACAATCAATCAATTGCTCAGAATAAAATCTCCAACAATCTCCCCCTTTGACATTGATGGAAACATATGATATCAAAAACATCCTCTGTTCATGGTGTCCTCTTTCTTTTACAATCTTCTCAATATCCTCATCAAAAGATTTCTCTAAACTCCTGCAGTTCCTCTGTCTGTGTTTTTGTTCCATGTATATACTCCCCCAGAGTATATGCTCCCCCTTAGTACATACTCCCCCTTACTATATGCTCCCCCTTTGACATCAATGGAAAAGGGTGCCATAGATCTTTAGGTACAGGTAGTACTCCAGAAGTAGAGTAGTCAACCAATCATCAGTCACTTAATGATTGATGTTTTTGCTGGTTCTTCTAAACAGACTCAATAGAGGGAATTGCTCCAAACTTCTCCCTAAGATACTCACAAGTATCCTTTGATAAGGGCTTTGTGAAAATATCTGCCAACTATTCTTTGATGCTCACATAGTCCAATTTAACTTCTTTGTTTGCAACCTTTTCTCTTAAGAAATGGTACTTGATCTCTATGTGTTTTGTCTTTGCGTGCATCACAGGGTTCTTAGACATGTTGATAGTGATAGTATTGTCACAGTGAATAACAATAGGATAATCAACCTGAAATCCAAAGTCTTTAACCATCTTCTTGATCCAAACCATGGTTGAAAAATTTAGTGTTGCTGCAACATATTCAGCTTATGCTATTGACTGAGAAATACAGTTCTACTTCTTTCTTATCCAAGAAACCAACCTGTTTCCAAGAAATACTGCTCCTCCTGAAGTGCTCTTCCTGTAATCAATACAACCTGCCCAATCTTCATCTGTATACACATGAAGTTGTACATTCTCTAATTTTGGATACCATAAACCATAGTCTATAGTTCCCTTTAGATATCTGAATATCCTCTTGATTTCCATTAGGTGATTTTTCTTGGGTTCAATTTGAAATCTTCTAACAATGCCAACTACATTAGATATGTCAGGTGTAGATTGAGTTAGATAAATGAGTTTACCAATCATAGATTTGTACAATGTCTTATCAACTACTGTGGAGTCATCATCTTTTGAAAGCTTTCTTCCAGTTATCATGGGAGTGCATACTGGCTTACAATCATCCATCTAAAAATTCTTTAGTATTTCCTTCACATATTTAGACTGATTAATGAATATACCTTTATTTGTTTGCTTGACATTCAGTCCCAAAAAGTATTTTATAGGACCAATCATACTCATTTCAAATTCATTCTGCATTTCTTTTGCAAATGCTTTACTGAGGTTGTCATTACCCCCAAAGATAATGTCATCAACAAATATAGCAACTAACAATAATCCATCAGGTGTTTCTCTTGTGAATAGGTTATAATCTGCTGCTCCTTTCTTCAAACCAATCTTGGTAAGATAACCATCAAGTCTCTCCTACCAAGCTCTTGGGGCATGTTTAAGACCATAGAATGCTTTCTTCAATCTCCATACCATGTCAGGTTTATCTAAGAGATTAAATCCTTAAGGTTGTTCTATGTAAACTTCTTCATTCAAGTCACCATTCAAAAAAGATGATTTTACATCCATTTGATAAACTTTAAAGTCTTTGAATGTTGCATATGCCAAGAACAAATTAATGGATTCTATTCTAATCACAGGAGAAAATGTATCAGTGTAGTCTATTCCTTCTCTTTGCACATATCCTTTACATACCAATCTTTCTTTATTTCTTACTATTGTACCATCATCATTCATCTTGCTTCTTAATACCCACTTTGTTCATATCACATTTTTGTCATTGGGTCTAGGGACCAATTCCCATGTGTCATTTTTGATTATCTGATCTAATTCTTCTTTCATTGCATTCCTCCAATCAGAATAATTACAAGCATCTTCAACACTTAAAGGTTCAATCTGTGAAAGTAAACATACATCTTCATCCATTGCTAGACCTTTTACTTTTGACCTGGTCAAAATGTTGCTGCTCTAATCTCCAATGATATCATCTTTAGAGTGATATCTAAATATGAATTTTGAAACCTTAGGTGTGTCTTCTTCTTCTGTAATCTGTGATTCTTCTTTTCTTGATTCAGGGTCATTGCATGAGAGATCAATACAATCAAACATTTCTTCAATAATAGTATCTTTTCTGCTAGGCCTGGGTTCATCCTCAATCATAGGTGCATATTCATAGTATCTTTCTTGAACCATAAAATTCTCATCAATTTTTACATGAGTACTTTCAATTATATTTTTCAATCTTAAATTGAAACATCTATATGCTTTGCTTTTTGTAGAGTAACCAAGGAAAATGCCTTCATCACTTCTAGAATCAAACTTACCAACACCATCATCTCTCTTGATGTAGCACTTTCTACCAAAGATTCTGAAATATTTTACTATAGGTACACTTCCAAAACATAGTTCATAGGGTGTTTTATCTGTGCCTAGACTCAATTGAGTTTTGTTGATTGTATAGACTATTGTGTTCAATGCATCTCTCCAATATGTGTGCACCACTTTTCCTTCAATCATCATGGTGCGCACTGTATCAAGTATTATTTTGTTCCTCCTTTCTACTATCCCATTCCTGTTGAGGGGTTCTAAGTGCACTCAACTATCTTTTTATTCCATGTTCCTCACAATAGTCATAAAATAGATCAGAGGTGAACTCTCCTCCTCTATCTGATCTTAGACACTTTAGTTTTAATCCAGATTCATTCTCAACCTTAGCTTTGTATATTTCAAACTTTTCAAAGGCTTCAGATTTCTCCCTTAACAATGCAACCCACATCATCCTAGATAAATCATCAACAAACAAAATGAAATACCTTTCTCTGTAGTATGATCTTGTTTGGGTAGGACCACACAAATTTGTATGCACTAGGTCCAATTTGTTCTTAGTTGATTTCTGCTTGATTCTGAAGGACCTCCTTACATTCTTTCCCATAACACATTCCCTGCATATAGTGTCAATAGGTCTTGCAATACTAGGAAGGTCTTTGACTGCCTTAACATTGTTGATCTTTACTATATTATCAAAATTGATATGACAAAGTCTCTTGTGCCATAACCAACTATCATCCACCTTTGCATTAAAAAAACTTACAACATAATTGAGCTAAAAAAAATTACCTTTTGTTTTGGAGCTTGATGCAATCATGTCTCCATCCTTGTTGTTAATAATGAACTTGTTATCTTTGAACTCCAAACAATAACCTTTGTCAAGTAGCTGTCCAACACTCAGTAAGTGATGATGTAATCCATCAACATATAGAACATCATCAGTCTTTTTCTTTCCATCCAAAGTGATATAACCTCTACCTATGATAGGTTTAGGAGTGTTATCTCCAAATCTAATCATACCACCTTTGTATTTGTCTAGATGAACGAATCTATCTTGTTCACCTGTCATATGATGAGAGCATCCACTGTCAATGATTCAATCAGTTCTGATGTCTACTTTGGATATAAGGGCTAGCTCTTGTTCTTCCTTTTCATCTGCAATGTCCATTTCCTCAAGCAACCTTTCCATGTCTCTAAGGGCAATGAATCCAATTTCATCTTCTCCTGAATCTTCATTGGTTACACCTTCTTCAGCATGATAACATTTATTCTTATATTTTGGTTTGTAATCCGATCTGAACTTCTTGACTCTTGTGGGACACTTAGATGCAAAGTGACCAATCTTGTTAGATGAAAAACATTTGAATGGAAGCTATCCTTCATATTTTCCTTTTACCTTCTTTTCTCTTCTAGCAATCATAGAAATGATTTCTTCAAGTTCTTCATCAACTTCTTCTTTCTCATTATGACTGGAGATGTTTAAGTATTTCTTACCATGGACTGAGACTTTGAAAGTTGTTTCACTTTTAGGTTTAGTCTTCAATCTTGATATCTCAAATGCAGAGATTTTTCTGATCAAAGTCTCTCTCTTGAAATATTGTGAGAATTGCATGGTTTCCTCTAGAATACTGATCTTGTTTTCATAGTCTAATGTTAAAGTGGTTAGCAACTTGTCCATTATATCTTCTTCTGATATTTCTCCACCATTGTTTCTGATTCCTGAGACTGCTTCATTTATTCTTTGATTGTAGGCTCTAATGTTCTCTTCAGGTAACATCTCAAGACTGTTGTATTTCTTTTTCCATTTCTTCCTATGTGCATTATTTTCTTGAACATCTCCTTCAAACATCTCTTCTAAATATTTCCATATGGTATATGACCTATCAATTTTCTTGATCTCAAAAAATTCATTGTCAGATAAGGCACTGATTAGGGATTCTTTGGCAATCGTATTCTTGGTAAATGTTTCCATTTGTCTATTAGTAGCATCATCCTTTGGAAGGTCTTTCAGAGATGGAATTACAACTTCTTGTGTGGAAATTTCAAAGATCTCAAAGCCAACACATTATAGATGTGTTATCATTTTTTTTTTCCAATCTAGATAATTTTCTCCATCAAACTTAGGACTTTCTTTTCTTAAGTAAGACATCTTATCTACCTTAAGCTATTAGGATTCTTCTACAAGGCACTTGGCTCTGATACCAATTGTTAGAATAGTCCCAAAGGATAACTGAGATGGGGGGGGGGGGGGGGGGAANGGTGAATCAGTTATCAATAACTTAAGTTATTTTTACTTCTTTAACTTTAGAATACAACAAAGTAAATGCTTAATAAGATAACACAGTACTCAACACACAATTTGATTACGGGGAAACCAAATGGTAAAAACCCCAGTGGGAACTAGCACCCATAATAAACTATAATTTTTTGTAGTAATCCCTGTTAGAAGATATTTAAACCCTATTAGGAGTTGTAAATTACAATGCAATAAGTATAGTGACCTGGTTAAGGGTCGGACCCTGTTAGGAGTATTTTACAAATAACCCTGTTAAGGGTGGTGGACTCACTGTCCAAAATCTCACTGCTTGATGGTGAAGCCTACAACCTTCTGATTAAAAAATATGCACTATATTTGATGATGAACTATAGAGTAGACCTATTGTCTTGATCAGTTCCAGTGTATTACAATCTTTTACTTCTTCACACAGACTCTTGATGAATGAACCAACTCTGATAATCTGCTCTGTACATCTTTCTTCTCTTTTCGTATAATTCACACTTAGCATTCACAAATGAAATACTATAAGTATATTCTCCAAATTAGATGGTCATGTCAGCTCTTAGAAACACTTCAACAACACCTTAGTCAGCTTAACTAAGCACACAAACAATATTAAGTTCGCACAAGTCAAACTGAACAGACGTGACGCTTCACTGAGTCGGCTTCACCAAATAAACTCAAACAACATGATCTTGATGTAATATGATAGGTGTGTTTAACCAAAGATAGTTAAATCATAAATAACCATGAATATACACACGCATATCCTGAAGATAAGCACAACTCAAAAAACACATTATATACGTCGGTCCTAAACTGTTACACCTCCAGAACTATAACTGCCAATAACAAAATTGCATAACTTTACTGAAAGATCATATCTAGGTTTGTGTGTATGAACATAACATAATAAACATGTCAAAAACATGTATGTATCCACGCAAGTCTTCACATCATCATTCTGATAAGTACATACAGAATTACTACTGTGTATTATATGTTGTCATCAATGACAAACATACAATCAATCAACTGCTCAGAATCAAATCTGCAACAATTGTAATCATTCTTAATGTACGAGGAGAGGATGGAAATATTTAACAATCACATATATGTATCATACAAAGAGTTTCAAGAACCAGAATAACAAAAGGTGAAATTCGTTATCAAGAACTAAGAACAAAGGCTACCAAGCAACAGAGGTATTATTCAGTCACAATATGTGATACACATATATATGTAATCTTGAATGGATCTGTAATCAACAATATTAGATTTCATACAATCAGGTCAAAGAGTAATTTACTTAAATTATAACAAGTGAAGCAAAAGTAAAAATCCTTTCAAGGAAGGTGGATTTAAAAATCCTTTGTAAATCTCTTAACTGAGTGCACGCTAAACAATGTTGCTAAATATCTTAACAGAGTAGAATTTATCAGGTCTCCATAGATACTCCTAACAAGGTAGATCATCAGAAGTGATCAAATTGTAATCCTTAACTGGCCCCTTCCAATCGAAAGATAGTGAAGATTTTTTTGGTGCCATCCCCACTACAGCTTTTACCTTCTTACAGAGGTTTTCTATGATATCATATCTTTTTATGAGTCAATTACTTTCATGAATGTTTCTATGAATTTTTACATGTTTGATTAAGTTAAAGAATTGATATGTATTACACAAAGATAGTATAGAACAAATGATTGGATGAACAATTGATTACATAAAGGTTAAAGGATAAAAGAGAAAAAAGGTTTTAGAGGTACTGATTCACCCCTCCCCTCTCAGTACACACTTCACATTATTTCCAACATAAGGTTTATCGCTCTAGAAAATAAAATTTAGTAACTCAAAATTTTATTTACACTACATATCATATGGTAAAGGAGAAGAAGAAATATGATCTATGTGAAGTGTTAAGAGGTCAGCTGATAGAGAACCTAGGAAAGATGAAGAAGTATAAGAACACATTCAAATTAGGTACCTTAATATTCTATATTCCTTGGTGTTCGTCCATGAGATTTGCTTGGTGAGAGGACAAAAGGATTTTATATAAGGGAACTGATGTATGGAATGGATAAAAAGATGAGGACAATTAAAATAGGGGGATATTCTAAGGAATATAAAAGCATGATGCATGTTAGGGACACAATTCCTCGGTCCATAGTAAGGAAATATAAACATAAAATATTCTTTATGTTAGATATAAACAAATGTCTGATGGAGGAAGTCGAACCAAGAACCTCTTTGGTGATTTTAATGTGATATGAGGTAGAGGGACATGTACTATATTTGAATTCTCAATACATGTTGAGAAACACCTTAGATCCCAATGAGGAAAGATTTGGAACATATGCATAAGAAATCTCAAGGCGCATATGGATTTGAAACCAAAATTAGAAGGAATGCAAGAAATAAAGTTAAAGGACTTTCCGATACATGGGAATCCCTGTGGAAAAGGTCACATAAGAAAGAAAAAGGACTCAAAAAGATATTGATAAGTATGTCTATATTGATGTAGTAGCTTCAACTGAACCCTCTCCTATTAATTCAAGGTGGACTTGAAGATCTACATCAAATAAAACTCAAGTTTCACCACATTTGCAAGAGGAAAAGAGGAATAAGACAAAGGAAAAAAAGGGAGAAGTTGTTATTGAAGATGGTGAGGAAAATAAATCTGATGATGTTGTAGATAAATTCAAGAAGCATAATAAGATCAAATCTCTACAAACCAAAAATCCCAAACTATCTAGTTAGGAAGAACAAGTGAGTAAGAAGACACAATTTGATTCTCATGAACATGTTATGTTCTTCAATGATGCACATCTCGTGGTAATTTGAATCTAGTGTCAAATTTATTTGACAAATTGGTGAATAAGAAAAGAGTGTAGTTGACAAGGCTCTTATTAAAAAACAAATAGAATTACCTAAGAGTTTTTAAATTAATTTCAGATGCTAGGAAATAATATTCTCTAGCTAATGATAAGAGGTTAGGAGAGAAAAGTATTAGTAATATTTGTTTGGTCATATTTGTAGAGGAGGTAAAAAAAATTCTTAAGGACTAATAGGAGTTGTTTAAGAGTAAAGTGACAATGATTCAAATCATGATGGGAAAAAAAGGGAAGTAAATGAGGAAACATAAAATATCATAAGAGATTACCTTGAAAGGAATGAATATGAAGTCAACCCAAAGAATCAAGGTGTGAGTACTTCAGTTCCCTGATTTGGTTTACCTATAGTTGATGTTCTTAAAGACAAGGAGGTGCAAAAATAATAATAAATTAATGATCAAGATGTTCCAGAAATAGAGACATAGCAAGTTGATGCGATGGATGTTCCTAAGATAAAAATAGGACAAGATGAGGTAACAAAGAAGGAATAAGAGATAAAGAATACATGGAAAGGTTAGATTATAGATAAGAAACTGCATATAGAAAAAGCACAATAAGAAGAGGATATTTCTCCTCTAGTACATATGTCATTGACAATTGCAAATGCTAAGGAAGTATATGAGAGTAAAGTGACAATAGATAAGGAGATGAGAGAAAGGGGAAAGGCAACAGACACTATCAACATAGTATAAGAGTTAATGGAAAATTACACTATGAAAATCAATCCAAAATTGTCCCAAGGTCCATTTGATTTATTTGTTCTCTCACCCCTACAAAAGCTCAAACTTGTACAATGTTTTGAAGCACAAGAAACAGAAGAGATGTTCAGAAACCAATTGGATACAACAAGTTGTTGGAGCAGGCATTGTTGGGAGACTGTTGGATATTGTGAATATATGTGTTGAACTTGATGTTTTGTCAATTATGTCAACATATTCCTACTATTAATTACATTGTTCTTGTGTGTTCCTGAGATTTTTTATGAGAATATTACTTTGGTATGGCTACTATATTGATTATTAGATGTTAAAAATCTACGGATGGTTTCATTAATGTTTGTAGTTAATGTATGTAAACTTACGGAGGGTCGCATGTTGATTTTATTCATATAAGAAGGTTTTATCAGATATTGGTATTTTGGTTGTTTAGGAGGAGACAATATTGTAGTTATTGGATCAGTTTGGATTGATAATGCAATATTATTGGTTGCTAACCTGGTGTTGAGTTCAGGACATGGATGTGTGTTCTCAACTTTAACGATAGAGGTTTTATTTAATGTTTCTTATGAAAAGTGTAGAGATAATTATGAATTATGAAATAGAGTTGTTCCTATTGATGTCATGGCATTTCATGTTTCTTTTTTATATTTCTTGTTGGAAACATTGAGAGGCGGGGGGGGGGGTGAATCGGTGTTTTCCTATTAATTACTTTTCTGCAACTTAAACATAAATCAAACATACATAGAATGAAGCTTAACAATAGAACTCATAACACATGATAATATTATGGGGAAAATTTGATCAGAGGAAAACCCTAGTGGGAATTAGTACCCACAAATATTGTACTAGGTATAATGAACCTGTTAAGGTTCCTTTGCCCTGTTAGAAGCAGTCTTTACAATATGAGTACAATGACCTGGTTAAAGGTCTGACCCTGTTAGGAGTCTTTTACAAAACCCTATTAAAGGTATATGGATCACTACCTAGGCTCACTACCCAATAGGATGAAGGCTACAACCTTCTGAAAGTTGATATACACTATATCAAAAGTGAATTGCTGTAATGACACTGTTTTCTGATCAGTTCCGTGTATGCGTGAATACTCTTACTCTCTTAAAGAGATATATCATATACTAAATTCATTATACTTCTCTTCTATATCTTCCTCTTACATAATAATCAACACTTGTAACATAACTTTACATTACATACTTATATGTTCATATCTGAATAGGCGTGACCCAAAACAAGACTCTAGTCGGCCCTAAAAAAAATATACAATGCTTCTGAATAAGTCATCTTAAGCGTGTTTACTACAATTTTAATTACATAATTAAAAACATATAACCAAAGGTTCTTATCCATTACATTACAAAATAATACACGCTGATCAAAACACTAGTCGGCTTCCATGCCCTGTCTTCTGGACTGGTGGTCTACTGATCTGTCTGTAACTTTGCCATACTATTGTTTCATACTATGTGTGTTTGGATGTAGCATGTAAACATGTCATAAAATATATATCTAAATGTGCATAAGCTAAATTGATCTCTCGCATGTGCATTGATGTGTTGATCGTTGAATATCTCTGTCTGCCCTATTTTCCATACTTAGTCATTTTGTCTTTCATGACATAAAATAAACATGACTTTGTTGCCATGATGAAAAAAAAAATGAGTCATGCATCCTTAGGTAGTCAACTTGCCAACAATCTCCCCCTTTGTCATTTGTGGCAACAAAGGAATGTGGGCAAGTTTCTCAAAATCACTTAACACAAAAAATGATTGCATATCATAATATCTTATTGATATATACATATAATTCTCTACATATACACATTCTATATTACTCCCCCTTTGACATTAATGACAAAGGTGTACAAAAACTTGTAATTCTTCTACATACTTACTCCATGTAAACTTCAGGGTACACAATTTGAAGATATTGGATCTCTTTCTACCAAAATACTTTCATTGCATCTATTGTCTGAAGATGCGCGCATAGGGCATAAGTCAGTTTATCCATTTTCATCAGATCCATGCATGGACCTTGATCATATGTTGCAATGGTGGCATCAATCTATTTGATGTTCTCATTTAGGACTGATAGAGATGGCGCGAGTGCATTTCTCAACTGAGTTTGTCAGACTCTTATCTTGTTGATTTCCAAGTTATCCTTCTCAAACTTGTCCAACTGTCCTTGATAGACATTATTGCATATGTTCATGTCTTGCATGGACGTCTCAACTATTTTTTTGATGCTATCAACCATTATCTCTACCTCTTCTACCTTTTTAATGTGCTCAGAGGTGAACTTCACTCTATCCATGCAGTTGGCTATAACTTTCTTTCCCTTAGCTGCCAATTCTTTCAGTATGGATTGCCCAATCTTTAAGGAGTTCAAGTCTAAGGTAAAGTTCTTTACCAAATAATTCAGTCTCTCCTTTTTTTATTCATATTCTACAATCTTAGTAGTTGAATCTACTAGGTTCGTAAAATGTGTTTTGAAGTTTGTAAGAATGTTGTCCACATCTTCAACTGATAGAACTTTTGCTACTTTCTTGTCAGCAGGAACTAAGTAATTCAATATGTTTACTGATTCCAAGAAGTGAGGGTTCCTCATCACTTGTTTCTCCTTTACTTTTTCCATAGCAAGAACATTGATATTGATTAGGTCTTCTTCTCCCCATGCATACAAACTTTCTAAATAAGGAGTTAACCTTGAAAACAATGAGGTAGATGGTTGAGTGGATGGTGAGAATATAGTATTCTGACTAGTATCCATACATTCAATCTTTACTGGTGTCTCTTTTATTGGTGTCTCATCACCTTGAGTATCTTTTTCCTCATTTGTGTCAATTGGATCAATGGTGGGAACTTCAGCTTGTTGTGCAGATGTATCACCAGTGCACATTTCTTTAGTGCTTACAAATGCTTTATCAACTTTGTCGTTATTTTTTTTAGATGCTGTCATGGATATCTTGATATTATCAACTACTATAGTATCTTCTGAGTCTTTATCCTTATCATAATTTATTGTCACTGTGGGTGCTGAAACCTATGGACCTGTTGTAGGTGCTTTCTAAATCACTAGTTTTGTAACCTATTTAGGAGGAGCTGGAGTTTCCTTTGTAGTAGGCACCGTTGGTGGATACATGTGTCTATCCATAAACACTTGTGCAAATTCCTTTTTAGTCTATTTACCTATTTGTTCATACTCTTTGTTCATAATCTATAAAGTGCTTGTCTTGGTTCTAAGATGAGGCTTCACCAGATCTAATAATATAGCCTTCTCATCATGCGAGCATACAGGGAGAAGAGTATCCAATGTTTCTTCTCTAATATTCATGTCTTCCTCTATTGCATGTCTTTTCATGATATCCAATATGTTCCATAACTGATCTGGTATCACTGTCTTGAGTTCAAGAATTGTGTTCTTAAACTTGATCATATGAGATATGATCATAGAATGTATCTCAGTCTTATCTATTTCTTGATACTTTGTCATAGACTTTAGAAAGTGTATCTAATATCCCTTCATTTACAATCACATTCTTCAAAACATTTAGACTAGGTCTAAATCCTACCTCAAGAGGAGCTTGAGTATTCTTTTCTTTGCTCTGAGTGTTCCTTGAGGATGGGTGATTTGTGGGCGCCTATTTTCTTCCTCTAGTCTTCTTTCTTGGTATAGAAGGGGGAGATGAGTCTAAGTCAATGGTGGTAGAGGGCACAAAGGTGATCTCTACTTTATTATTCTTTTGGATCTCTTTAGCCTTCTCAAGTTCTTTTACTATCTTGGCATCTCTAGCTTTGTCAAGATCTTCTTGAGTGACTCCATGAAATTTTAGTATGTTAGATGTAATTTTGGATGCTTTCCTTTTATTATCAGCATTGTGTAAGATAGTATCCACTTCATTGGTCTTCTCTCTATAAGTGCCCCACCTTGGCTCATTTGGATCTTTGGGCGCAGACAATAGAACTTGTGCATATCCTTCTAACACATGTTCTTCCACTTCATAACCAAGACTTCATAACCAAGAGGATGAATCCATTTGGTTCTAGGTTCAACTACCTCCATGCAAGTGAAATCCATTTCTACCATGAAACATATGGTATCCTTATATTTGTCAACTATCTTTTCAGATAATCTGAACCTATTCCGCATCTTGATCCTAAATGTCTTGATATCCATATCCATGGTGTCCTTTACACTACTTTCTAAAGTGGCCTTAAGAGAAATCTAAGACATTGTGGGTTTGCTCCAGTCTAGGTAAAGGTTTGCAACCTTTCCAACAATATGGAAATACAAGTAGATGATCAAAGATCCAAACCTGAATGTCTTGCTCCTGTCATGCTTGATGATTTGAATATTGTCAATCAATTGACCGCGCAAGATCTCACATAGGTTGTATTGAGTGTTATCCTTCACCATTATGATAGTTTCTAGGACTGTTGCTGCAGAGACACTATTCAACTTTCTTGCTTTCTGAAACTTATACCCAAGTATAGTTAGAAGTTTTATGTCATCTTCTTTGATAGGGTCAAGTGTCATTCCGTGCTTATCACTTCTAGATAGGAAAACTTGTTCAATTTGCTTCTTGACATCCTTGCCAGTAGGAAAAATTGGTCTAGTCTTGGGAAGTCAGATTAATTCATGGATTAGGTCTATAGTGATCCACATAGGGACCTCACCAATCCAATAAAGATCATCATGTATTCTTCTTAGAAAAATCTTCATCCACTCTAGCTCATCAAACTCATGCACATTTGAGTATTCAAAAATAGGGTTATGAATCAAGTGCGCAAACTCATCCTTGAATGTGTAATCAAGTTTCATCATAGATCCCATATGAGTGGCTATGTTGTTATCTCCTACAGTTTCCTTCTTACTATAAATATATGTGCAGATATCTTCTACGTGAACAACACCTAGCAGGGTTTTGGAGAAAGCTCCTTCTACATCATCCACTATGGATTTGAATGGATATTTCTGGAATACAAATCTATTCCTCTCTGCAATATCAAATACTACTAGAGTCGCCATACTTACTTGGAACTTTCTTAAGTAGGGTTTCACAAAATTTCAAAATGGCGTGACTGCTATGGTTCTATTTCAAACTCCTTATTCGTTCGCTTAACTGCCAAATCTGTTATGCTTTAATGCTTTGATTCCTAGTGCTCTATTTCTCTCCAAATTCTGTGATCTCAAATGCAAGTGTGAAGAAGATTGAACGCTTACTTTCTTTTATAAAATCTACCGCATTTAATGTTTGTAACCGTATGCAAATTACTCAGATTTTGCAACTTTGATCCTGATGCATTTGAGACAATGCGTGTATGCATACTGCAATATTATGTTCTTATAACCATGAATCCATAGGTGCATACTCAGAGGTGAGTATACCCATGGCGTAGGGGTCCTGAGCTAGAATAGCTCCTCCTAAGACCAAGAAGGTCTATTCAAGCAGAAGTACAGGGTGCATCCACTGTGGATGCATCAACTACTTTGACAACATTATTTTCCTTCTTTAATTCAACCCAAGTTTTTCTTGAATCTTCATTTTCTTAAACAAACTTGATTTCTCCTTTTTCTTCAAATAGTGATTTCTTAGGATCCTCTTGCTTTTGAGTTCTGGATCTACAAAACCTTGAGATGTGTCTAGCCTTTACACATGTGTGATGAATGATAGGAGGTCTGACACTTTTGTTCCTCATGCTACACTTCTTTGCTGTGTGTCCATTGTAGTTACATATCTGACATGTGGTGTTCTACAAATTACTTTGATGTTGATTTCTCTAATTGTTTTGATTCATTCTTCTTTGATTCTATTGTGACTGATTTCTTTGATTTGTTCTGCAATGTATAGCCCTGTGACCAAATTTATTACATGAGAAATAGTAACCATTGAAAGGTCTTACTTCTTTGCAATCTCTTGCCAAATGACCATGTTTGTTACATGCATAACAAGTTCTATTAACTTGATTGATTTTCCCTTTAGGTGGATCTTTTTTAAATCTCTATAACACTTTCAATTTTCTTTGCCTCTGAAGATGCTTCATGATCTTTCTTTCTTTCTTGCAATGAGTTGATTTCAATTGGTGCTACATTGAATCAAAGACCAGTAGTGTCACCTTTTTTATTTTGTGCATTAAGCTGAGATTGAAGTGAATCAGAACATGTGTGGAGTTTATCAATCTTATCCTTTGCTTCTATTAATTCAGATTCCAACTTTTTCTTTATGTTTTCCACTTCCAAGACTTTCATGTTTGCTTTCAAGAGTTCATCATCTAGTTGTTTGCTTCCTTTGATCTTTTCTTCAATAGCAATTTAGCTGTCTGTGAGCTATTCATCCATATTTTCAACTTTATATTTTAGAGACATATTCTCTTCATTGAGATTTTTGATCATTTTCCCTAAATCACTTGTAGAACAATCTTTCAAATCTTTTCCTAATTTCTTGATAATAATTTGTAAGCCATCAACTTTCAGTCTAAGTTCTTCATTTTATTTTTCAGATCTATCAAGATCTTCAAGAGCTACTTCAAGATTCTTTTTCAAATGTTTTGCTTCTACTGAGTCCATGATCTCCTCAAGTGGTTAAACTTATTTGCTAAGGTCCAGGGCTCTGATACCAATTGTTGGAAACATTGAGAGGGGGGGGGGTGAATCAGTGTTTGTCTATTAATTACTTTTCAGCAACTTAAACATAAATCAAACATACATAGAATGAAGCTTAACATAAGAACTCATAACACATGATATGATTACAGCAAAACCTTGATCAGAGGAAAACCCCAGTGGGAATTAGTACCCACAAATATTGTACAAGGTATAATGAACCTATTAAAGTTCCTTTTCCCTGTTAGAAGCAGTCTTTACAATATGAGTACAATGACCTGGTTAAATGTCTGACCCTGTTAGGAGTCTTTTAAAAAACAATGTTAAAGGTATATGGCTCATTTCCTAGGCTCACTTCCCAATAGGATGAAGGCTAAAACCTTCTGAAAGTTGATATACACTATATCAAAAGTGAACTGATGTGATGACACTGTTGTCTGATCAATTCTGTGTATGTGCGGATGCTCTTACTCTCTTAAAGAGATATATCATATACTGACTTCATTATACTATTCTTCTTTATCTTCCTCTTACATAATAATTGATACTTGTAACATAACTTTACATTACATACTTATATGTTCATATCCGAATAGGCGCGACCCAAAACAAGACTCTAGTCGGCCCTAAAAAAAATACACAGTGCTTCCGAACAAGTCGGCTTAAGCATGTTTACTACAATGTTAATTACATCATTAAAAAAATATAACCAAAAGCACTTAGCCATTGCATTACAAAATAATTCATGCTGATCAAAACACTAGTTGGCTTCCATGCTCTATCTTCTGAACTTCTGGTCTACTGATCTGTCTGTAACTTCGCCGTACTGTTGTTCCATACTATGCGTGACTAGATGTCACATGTACACATGTCATAAAATATATATCTAAATGTGCATAAGCTGAATTGATCTCTTGCATGTGCACTGATGTGTTGATCACTGAATATCTCTATCTGCCTTGTTTTCCATACTTAGTCATTTTGTCTTTCATGACAGAAACTAAACATGACTTTGTTTCCATGATGACAACACAAAATGAGTCATGCATCCTCAGGTAGTCAACTTGCCAACATTTCTACACCATGTCCTATTTTCCTTGTTGGATAACATTGGGTAATGTTAGCAGATTTTATAATATTCATGTGGCATGTTGTTGTTCTTATTGTTCTCGATCAACTATATGTTGTAGCATGTTTTGAAGGATCATGGTGTGATTTTGGTGCAGGAGCACCTAAGGTTAGGATCATTTCTAAGTGATAAGTCAAGCTACTGTCCATCAGTGTTTCTCATTGGCAATGCTTGATGGTTCCTGTTCGTCAGTGATTCTTTTTGGTAGTGTTCATTGGTGATGATTTTTGGTAGTGTTCGTCAGCGATGCTTGTTGGTGATGTTTGTTGGTGATGCTAGTTGGTAGTGTTCATCGGTGATGCTTGTTGGTGATGACCATTAGTGACTATGTTTGTTTTCGGGTTTGTGATCTAATGCTCGGGGTTGGAAACTGATGATGATTTTGTTATTCTAAAAAGTCAACACTGGTGCTCGGTAACGTCGGTTAACGACCTAGGAAATGTGGGAGGTGACGTTTGTGACTAGCTGGGTCACTTGCAATGACTCTCTACATGTCATTTTTTCTTTAAAGGATTAGGGACACCTATTCCTATTATGGAAGGGTCATTTATTGCTCAGTTTAGCCGCCTTTGTAGGGTGGCTGAAGTTGTCCATGAGTATAAGATATTTTGGGTGATATTTTGATGGATATATATAGATAAAAAGCCTTTGTAATGGATATAGAATATAGATGGATATAGATAGATATGGGAAGGAGATAGACACAGATTGTATAATCTTTTAATAGTTTAGTTCTTGTGAATAAGAAAGAACATATTTAATGGATTCCATGTGCAATGTGTGTTGTTGTGTCCCTCAGGTGAAAATCGTTAGTTTAGCTTGGGGGAATGAACCTATCCTAATGGGTTTTATGGCATGAAATAGTAGCTTTATAGTGTAAGCCTAGTCTCAAGCACTTGAGGTGAAGATCTTAGTGACTTACTCAAGCTGGGGTGAAATAATACCCTATAAGGTCTGTGCAAGAGACCTTAGAGCACAGTTAAGCGTACTGTCGGTAACAACTGGACCTGGGCATTATATCATATTGGTATTAGAGAAAGTTTGAGAATTTGGCTTGTGTTGTTTGGGTGTGATTTTCCAAAGAGTCTATGAATTCATCCAATATGGTGAGCAATGCAGAGATAGCAAGGAAGTGGTGAGAAAATAGAGGAGAATAAACTCCTAAAGGAGTAGTTAGCCGAAATGACATATAAACTGGAAGAAGTGCAACTTCAAACTATAGAAGTCAGTGAACTAATGAGGGAAGTTGATGAGAAGGGTAAACAAGTGGCTGAGTAGGACATAATCCTAGAGCCAAACCTGATACTTCAAGAATAACCATTCTTGAAATCATTAAAGGCAATGAGTGGTAAGTCCTTAGAACGTGTGCCTCTATTTAGTGGCAAAATGGATCCAAAACTAATTATGGAATGGATAGAAGGTCTTGAAAATCACTTTGATTGTGATAATGTGACCGAAGCTCAAAAAGTTAGAGTAGCCAAGACAAGATTGAGAGGGACTACCCTCACTTGCTGGAAATTTGTCCTAGATCAAAGGACAAAGAGAGGCAAGAACCCCATAACTAGTTGGAAAGGTATGGTGGCAAAGATGAAAGAAAATTACCTTCCTGATGATTATAAAGTGCAACTGCATAAGAGAAGGTAGAATCTGAGGCATAAAGACTTAGAGGTTAGTGCCTATACAGAATAATTTCATAAGTTGTGCTTAAGGTCCCATGTGATGGAAGAAGAAAGCCTAAAAGTGGAAAGATATCAGAATGGCCTTAAATGGAGCATTCAAGAAGAAATTAGTCTCTTAAGCCCAAAGACTATCCACCAATGCTATCAATTAGCCCTTAAAGTGGAAGAGAAGTTCAAAAAGAAACAAGAATCAAATAGTAGAGGTAGAGGAAGAGACAATAGAGGTCATAAAGGAGGATATGGAGGAAGAAATCCTAAAGCTAAGAATTAGAGTGAGAATAAACTCACCGAGAATTAGGGAGAATCCAGTAACACAAGAGGTGGTTACAACAAAGGAAGAGGTCCAAATAATAGTTCAAGAGGAAGGACTGATGGCCAGGAAGAGGATCTTATTTCTCTTCTATGAAATTCTATAATTGTCATCAACTTGGGCATCCTACATATCAGTGTCCTGCAAGGAGTTCTACTTCCCAAGGAGGAGAGAAAAGAGATAACTATGTCCAAGAAGAGTCTTCTAACAACAAGACTTCAGATATCCCCATAGGATCAGAGATGGGAGAGAATTTGATGGTTCAAAGAACACTCCTAAAGATCTTGTCAAAGAAGAGCCAAGCCAAAGAAGATCTTTGCTTCGAGTCAATTGCAAAATACTCGGTAAGTTCTGTAAAGTTATCATAGATTCAGGATCTACTGATAGTATTGTTTCTTTAAAATTTGTTGAGAAGTTAAAATTGACAAGGATTCCTCACACTAATCCTTATAAAGGTACTTGGTTGAATAGAGATCAACATGTAATAGTCAATGAACAAGCTTGGCTAGAATTGTCCATAGGGATATATAAGGATAGAATTTTGTGTGATATCCTACCCATGGATGCGTGTCATCTTCTATTAGGTAGAACTTGGCAGTATGACCCATGTGCAGTCCATAATGGAGTTGAGAAATCCTATTCCTTCAAGAAAGATGGAATGAATTTCAAGGTATAGTCAATCTTGGAAGAATAAAAGGAAACAAAAAGAGGTCCCAACCTACTGGTGGTTGGTGAGAAATAATTCCTTAAAAAATTGGAAAAAGATGGAGTAGGATTTGCTTTGGTTTAATAACCAAAAGGTGAGAAGAGGAATGAAAGAGAAGAGTTTCCTTTAGAAATCCAAAGGTTGTTAACTCAATATTAGGCTATAGTTAGTAATGGTCAACCAGCTACCTTACCACCTCATAAATCTATTAGTCATCAAATTGACTTCATTCCAGGAGCCTCACTTCCAAATCCAAGAACTAATTGACCAAGGGTTTATTAGAGAGAGCATAAGTCCTTGTGTTGTTCCCACGGTCTTAGCCCCAAAGAAAGATGGTACTTGGTGGTTGTGTATTGATTCCAGGGTCATAAACAAGATAACTATCCGGTATAGGTTTCCAATACCTAGGATAGAAGATTTGATGGATTGTCTTGGTGGAGCTAGATATTACTCCAAGATAGATCTTAAGAGTGGATACCATAGGATAAGAATTAAAGGGGGAGATGAGTGGAAGACTGCTTTTAAGACTACTGAAGGATTGTATGAATGGCTAGTTATGCCTTTTGGGTTGTCAAATGCCCAAAGCACATTTATGAGATTAATGAATGAAGTTTTGAAGGAATTCATTGGAAAATGGGTTGTAGTATACTTAGATGACATACTCGTGTTTAGCAAGACCAAAGAGGATCATCTTAGACATTTACAATTGGTAATGCAAAGATTACATGAAGAAAAGTTGACAATCAACTTGGAAAAGAGTGAATTCATGAAGAAAGAATTGGTATATCTCATTTTTTTAATCTCAGAAGGTAACTTGAAGAGGTATGTAAGAAAGGTTGAAGTAATCTTGAATTGGTCTACACCAAAATCAGCTATGGAGGTAATAAGCTTCCATGGTTTGGCACAATTTTACTGAAAATTCATCAAACAGTTCAGTGAGATTAGTGCACCTATTTTAGATACCATCAAAGGAGGTATGAAAGCTAATTTCCAATCGAATGAGAAGGCTAATGAAGGATTTGAGCATCTGAAGGAGAGAATAGAACTCAACTGATTTTTACACTTCCTAGTTTTGACAAATTTATTGCTGTGGAATGTGACGCTAGTAATATTGTTGTCAGTGTAGTATTGAGTCAAGAGGGAAAACCTGTAGCTTTTCATAGTGAGAAACTCAGTGATGCAAAGAAAAAGTATTCCTCATATGATTTTGAATTTTATGCATTAGTGCAAGCACTAAGGAAATTGAGACATTATCTACTTCCTAAAGAATTTGTTGTCTTTACCAACAATCCAGCTTTGAGTTTTCTAAGTTCACAAGATAAACTCAGCCATAAGAACATGAAATGGGTGGAATACATCCAAGCCTTTACCTTCACAATAAATAATAAGAAGGGAGTGCAGAATAAGGTGGCAGATGCATTGAGTAGAAGGTTACTCATGGTGCAAGAAGTTCAACTAAGGAGCATTGGCATGGAAAGTTTCAAAGATCTATATCCAGTCGATGAAGATTTTGTAGCATCATACAAGGTATGTCAAGAGTATCAAAATAATTTTCATAGTGAATATTCAAAGTATACTCTTTAGTAAGGTCTTCTATTTAAGGTAGGACAGATTTGTGTACCAAGAGGTTCTATGCGAGAGAATCTAGTACTGGAATATAATAATTGTTCCTTATGTGGACATTTTGGGTTGAATAAGACCTTAGAATTGGTGAAAAGGTATTACTATTGGCCAAGAATGAATCAGGACATCCACAAGTATGTAGAGACTTGTTTGGTTTATCAGAAGGCAAAATGGATATCATCCAATGCTGGATTTTATGAGCCCCTTCCTATCCCAAATAGACCATGGGAATTCCTTAGTATGGATTTTGTTGTTGGGTTACCAAATACCAAGCAAGGAATGGACAACATCTTCGTAATTGTTGACAGGTTTAGCAAGATGGCTCATTTTGTACCATGAAAAAAAACACATGATGCTTGTTACATAGCCAATTTTTTCTTTAGATAAGAATTATATATACATGGATTACCTTTGAGTATTGTGTCGAGTAGAGACTCCAAGTTTATGAGTCATTTTTGGAAGACTTTGTGGCAGAAGCTTGGTACAAATCTTTCTTTTAGCTTAGCCTACCATCCACAAACCGATGGTGAGACTGAAGTGGTGAACTGGAGCTTAGGTAATATTTTGAGATCCCTTACCAAGGAGTATGGACAATCATGGGATTAGTTACTTTCTCATGTAGAATTTGTCTACAATGATACAGTTAATAGGTCCACGGGAAAGAGCCCTTTTGAAATTGTGTATGGGATTCATCCCAGGGGTATCTATGAATTAAGGGATCTTCATGGTAGTATAGAGAGGAGTGGGTATGCTAAATACTTTTCTCAATCCATGAAGGAGGTCCATGACTTAGTTAAAGGAGAAATGATAAAGAGTATCACTCATATCAAGTAGAAGGTAGATGCAAGGAAAAGAGATGTTCAATTTCAGGTTGGAAATTTGGTCATGGTGCACCTCAATAAGGCAAGGTTGCAAAAAGGAGCTCCAAGTAAACTTCAGATGAGGAAGATAGGCCCTTGTGCAATATTGGAAAAATATGGGTCTAATTCTTATAAAGTTGATCTTCCTATAGACATAGGATTATCTCATATTTTCAATGTGGTGGATTTGGTATCCTATAAGGGTCCAATTCCCAAAAGAGATTCTGATCTCACAAGAGATACTAAGGATCTCAAAGTGCTTAAACTTCCTGTTATACCCCAACTGAAGGCAGACACAATTTTGAATTCAGGAGTTACCAAGCAGACTAGATGGCAGACCTATATGGGACATCTGGTCAAATGGAAAGGCAAAGTTGATTCAGAGGCTACATGGGTACAGGAAATTGATTTTAAGAAGTTAGGCATCAATCTTGACTTACTCCAATCACCTAGAAGTGGATTTTTTTTTGTTTGGGGAGTATGGTGTAGGAGCACCTAAGGTTAGGAACATTTCTAAGTGAGAATTCAAGCTACTATCCATCGGTGTTTCTCTTTGGCAATGCTTGATGGTTCCTGTTCGTTGGTGATGCTTTTTGGTAGTGTTTGTCAGTGATGCTTTTTGGTAGTGTTCATCGGTGATGCTTGTTGGTGATGTTCATCGGTGATGTTAGTTGGTAGTGTTTATTGGTGATGACCATTAGTGACTATGTTTTTTTTCAGGTTTGTGATCTAGAACACTCGGGGTTGGAAACTGAAAATATTTCTGTTATTCTAAAAAGTCAACATTGGCACTCGGTAATGTCAGTTAATGACCCAGGAAATGTGGGAGGTGACGTTTGTGACTAGTTGGGTAACTTACAATGACTCTCTATGTGTCATTTTTTCTTTAAAGGATTAGGGAAACCTATTTCTGTTATGGAAGGGTCATTTATTGCTCAGTTTGGCTGCCTTTGCAGGGTGGTTGAAATTGTCCATGAGTATTAGATATTTTGGGTGATATTTTGATGGATGTATATATAGCTAAAAATCTTTTGTAATAGATATAGAATATAGATGGATATAGATAGATATGAGAAGGAGATAGACACAGATCATATCATCCTATAATAGTTTAGTTCTTGTGAATAAGAAAGAACATATTTAATGGATTCCATGTGCAGTGTGTGTTGTTGTGTTCCTCAGGTGAAAACCACCGGTTTAGCTTGGGGGAATGAACCTATCCTAATGGTTTCTATGGCATGAAATAGTAGCTTTACAGTGTAAGCCTAGTATTGGGCACTTGAGGTGAAGATCTTAGTGACTTCCTCAAGCTGGGGTGAAATAATACCCTATATGGTCTGTGCAAGAGACCTTAGAGCACAATCAAGCTAACTGTCGGTAACAACTAGACTTGTGCATTACATTAGATTTATAGATCTGTAATGTATTCAAGGATATTGTTATTCATAATTTCTATGTATTATCCAAGATTTAATGGATCACATTTTTTTATTGAGCCCTAATTATTTAATATTTTATAATTTTTTCCATAGACGACCTAATAGAGATAAAGTGGATGTAATATATAAAAGATGTAATCATTTACGAATGTGAAGAGTGTGAGTTGTATGGAAGAGTAAATGCGAAGATGATATTAGTGAGTATATAGTTAAGGAAGATACATGATGCGTATTATTGGAAATGTACTTGGATAATCAGAGATGATATCTGGGTAAGTGCAAGAAGCTGAGTCCACTGCTAGAGGAACTTTTTATGCGTGAAACCAACTTTTGGAAAAAGATGTTTTCTAAAGAATTTTTCCTCAAAATTAAAACCCATTTTAGATATGATTACATCTATTATAGATACATATTTTATTTTTAAATTGGATTTATTTCTTTAATTTTTTAATTTAATAAAATAGCTCAATAAGCATGAAATAATAGGTTTCCTTATTTTTTATAACACTAATTTATTTTCATATTTTTTGAAAAAATAAATTATATGACCTCAAAATAAAGACAATTATTTTCACTTTGAAAAAAAAGACTCAAAAAATGATGAGTTTAGGTCAACTTATGCTTGTCGTACATGAGGGGTATTCAAAATAACAATTACGCCCAATAAAAAATAGTAGAAGGAAATATATTTAGTAAAACATTACAAAAAAATATGTTCATCAATCTTGATTGTCTTAAGAGTGATATTCCAAAAGGATTAAAAAAAGTACTTTCATTTAGGTGAAATTATGGTTTTCATACACAAGCATGGAAGATCTGAAAAAGGTGATTTTTAAATAGTTATTTTTGGAAACATATAGTGAAATTGAATTTTAATTATCTTGGTATTAATATAAATTAAATATTGTGAAACAATAATTTGGGTACTAAATTTCATATTAATGACTTTTCTTAAGATTCAACCTTTAAGTGCTTCAAATATTTCGATCAATTGGGATAAAGTTTGAAAAATATAGAAAAGAGTTCCACTTTTTGGCCATAAAGTGGACTCAACTTCCTGATGGCACCCATCTGTCAGTTCATGAGTTATAGATTGTTTTCCATTATAAATTTTAATTAGATAATGTTGTAAGGTAGTGATCCTTCTTGGGGTTGAAGCCCTTGTTGTATTTAAGAAGTCAGATATAGGTAGTGTGTCTAAATGCATTTGCATTCCCATTTGTAATACTCTTAACAGGGTATAGTTCTTTTAACATACTACATTCATCTTGTGAGTTTCATCCCCACCATGGTTTTTCCCTTAACCAGGTTTTCGTTTCAAAAAATCTTAATGTTATGTGTTGATTAATGTTTTATGATCTTGCATTAATTTTTATCATTCAGATCTAATACTAAGTTCATAAGTTGGTTAAGATCTAATACTAAGTTCACAACTAATTCACCCCCCCCCTTTTAGTTGCATATGCTACCTTAATTCTAACAATTGGTATCATATCTAAGTCCTCTTTTTGAAACATGACCGCTTGGGAAGATCCTGATGGAATCTTTTAAGAAGGAAAGTATGAGATTCGAAGGAACTAATTATGATATATAGAAATAATAGATGATTAAAAACTTGAGATGTATTGGTGAAGAGTATTGGGAGATAAAAAAAAAAGTCTTACACTCCTCCTAATATTTGAATCGCAACTCGTGATATGAAGAATCAATCTAAGTACAATGTAAGAGAAAAAGAAGCCTTGTTGAGTGCCTTATATGATGAAAAATATAATAATGTTATGAAATTAGAGGCTGTAAATTATATATGGATAAATTTAGAGACATTACATAAAGTAGATGCATGTGTAAGGAAAGCCAAGTTGCAAACCTTGAAAGGGAAATATGAAGCATTGAAGATGAAAACATTACTTCCTATGTGTATAAGGTCACCGAACTTGTTTGTGAAATCAGATGCACTAGTGGAATATTGGATGAACATGAAATTGTTTCTAAGATCATAAGGTCCTTTCTTATAATTACAAAGTTTCTACTATTGAAGAAATTAGAATTGTGGGACCAGTAACAAGAGACACATTTATTAGTAAGTTATCTAGTTTTGAAATGAGAAAATTTAGAGATAATCTTTCTAAAGTTGAATCTCCATTTAAATATACTATTTATATGGATAAGAAAATATATGACCCTTCAAAAATTTCATATAAGTATGTATCTAGATATGATAAGGAATTGGAATAAATTGAAGAAGAAAGAAAGATTGAAGAACTTGAAGCCCTAATTACAAAGAGACCACCTAAGTGATCTGGTAAGTATCAAGGAAAGTTAAGTTTGAAATATTTCTCATGAAATAATATTGGTCATATTGTTTCATGATGTTTGGATAAATAAATTAAGTACAAACCGAAGAAATTCAAGTATAAATATCAAAAGAAGTGTTCTTATGCTACTAGTGAAGATGTAACTAATGATGAATCTGAAAAGATTGAATATGAGATTGTGCTTGTTATTATTGAAGATGAGAAACCTAGTTTCTTGAATGAGTAAAAATCCTTGGTTTCAAATGTAGATAAAAAGGATGAATAGGTTAATAAGATTGTTTTTTTAGAATAGATGACTGAAGATAAAAACAAATTAGTGAAGTTGGAAAGGTATGATGGTGGTATTGTAAAACTTGGTGATGGAACTCCTTGTATGATCATAGTTACATGTTCCATTACCCATTATAATAAGAATAACACTGATGATGCTCTAGATATGTTCAAGGTATAAAGTATAATCTTTTGAGTGTCGTACAACTAGTTGATAAAGGTTACAACTTATAATAAATAAGGATGGAATGTGAAAGATTATTGGAAGCTATGGAATTGACATGGCATCATGAAGAAAAAAAAAGGTAATGCATCTCATTTGAAGAATTCAGAGAATAGACACCTTATTGCTAAGATTAATGACAGTTGATTGTGGGACACAAGATTTTTTCATGTAAAATTTGATAACATTGTGAAAATAAGCACTATAAGAGAAGTTAGAGATCTATATATAATATTGAAGCCTACTAATGCGATGTGAAAGGAATTTCAATTGGGGAAGATGACTAAATCTACTTTGAAGAGAAATAATTTTTCTTCGAGTGGATTTCCAGATTTGGTGCATATTGACTTATATGGTCCTGCAAGAACTAGAAGCTATTATCAGGATAATTATTTCATTTTATTTATTAATGAGTATTATAGAATGACGTGGACTACATTTTTGAAAGAGAAATTTGATGCCTTTCATAATTTCAATATTTTCAAAGCTATGGTTGATAATGGGACATGTCTGAAGTTGAAATGTTTGAGATCAGATAGAGGTGGAGAGTTTACACCCACTAGTTTAACACATTTTTTGAAGAGCATGGAATAAAGAGGTAAATATATGCTCCACAAACCCCAAAAAATAATTATATTGGAGAGAGAAGAAATAGAACTATCCTTGACATGACAAGAAATAGGATCATTGAAGGAGATGTACTACATATTAATTGGAGTGACGCAGTTAGCACTATAGTCTATACATTTAATTTAGGTAAAATCAAGCACAACACTGGTAAGACACCTTATGAACTTTTGTATGGTCATGTTTCTAGAGTCAAATATTTTATATTTTTGCAAGAAAATGTTATATCAGAAGAGATGAATATTTAGGAAATTTTTGATCCTAGATGTGATGAAGGAATTTTTCTTGGTTATTATATAAAAAGAAAAGTATACACGTATCAAAAATAAACTTGAGAAAGGTATTTGAAAGTGAAAATTTCAAAGCGGATGAGAATTATCAGAAATAAATTTGATCTTGCATATATGAATTAGATGATGAAGAAGACAATTAGGTAGTGCAAGCACATAATTAGAATGAGAATCAACATGGTTTGGTAGAACATAATTAAGAATTTGAAATTGAGGAAGAAGTGGAAACACAAGAGTTTGTTAAAAATACAAATCCGACGACTCCAAGGTATTTAAAGTTAAATCATTCAATATATATATAATTTTTTGGTGATAGGAATCAAGATGTTTAAACTATAAGAAGAGTTGCTATAATTAAACAACAAATATTATTTCTAAGATTGAACCTAAGGACTTTGATGAAGAATTCAAAGATGAAAGTAAAGGGTCAAAGGAATAGAAGAAGAGTTGCAACAGATTGAGAAAAAAAAGAGGTAGATTGTTTTTCCAAGACCTAAGGATAAAAATGTGATCAGTACTAAATGGGTATTAAGAAATAAATTGAATGAAGAAGGTGAAGTGGTTCAGAACAAAGACATAATTGTTTACAAGGGATAGTCATAGATAGAAAATATATCTTCTCAGGAGACCTTTTCTCCTACTGTTAGAGTTGAATTTGTTACGATGTTTCTTTTACATGCTACTTAGAAAGATTTTAAGGTATATCAGATGAATGTTAAGTTTACATTTGTCAATGGAAAGTTGGAAGAGAGTCTACATTGAGAATCCTATTGGTTTTCCTTTGACCAATGAAGATGACATGGTTTTTATATTGAAGAAAGTATTATATGGATTGAAACAAGAACCTAGAGCCTGATATGCATGGTTAGATAAATATTTATTTAGGCTTTCTTTCAGTAAAGGTACTAATAAAAACTTATACTTCAAAGTTGATCATGGTAATAATTTAATTGTTGAAGTCTTTGTGGATCATATTATTTTTGGTGGAAATTACAAGATGAGTAAGAAATTTTCTAATAAGATGCAAAAATAATTTGAGATGTCCATAATAGGTGAGATGAAATTTTTTCTTGGTTTATAAATTACACAAATTAATAAAAGTATTTTCATATCTCAGTCCAAGTATGTGAAAGTATTTTCAAAACTTGTTAGTACTCCTATGATTACTGGTTTCAAATTTACAAAGGATGATGATTCAAGTAAAGAAAATTAAACAAGATACATATCAATGATTGAAGGTTTACTTTACTTGACACAAACTAGACCTCATATTATAAATTTTATTTACATTGTTGCAAGATTTCAGGTAGAACTAGAGGAATCACATGTTGTTTTTAAAAGGACATTCAGATATTTGAAAGGGATAGTTGATTATGGCTTATGGTATGGAAAGGATGATGATCTCACTTTAAATTCATATATTGATGCGGATAAGATCAGTAATGTGGATGGAATACAAATCACAAGTGGTGGACCACTCTTGAAAAAAAGGTTAGTTTCATGGGCAGGTAAAAAGAAAAATTGTATTTCATAATCTACTGCTAAAGTTGAATATGTTTTTGTTTTTGTTAATTGTACACAAGTGATATGGATGAATAAAACTTTAGAAGATATTAGAGTAACTATTGATGAGCCTATTGCTATCTATTTTGACCACTCAAGGGCTCTCAATATTTTGAATAACCATATGTTACATTCAAACACAAAGCATGTATCTACAAAATATCATTTCTTGAGTGACAAGGTCATTGAGAAAGAGGTCAAATTGAATAATGTATCTACTAAAGATCAGGTTGAAGATATCTTCATCAATCCCTTGCCAAATGATACTTTTGAGTATATCTAAGGTAAGCTTTGGGTAATTTCCCTCCTGATCAGATGTAGAAATGTATTAATTTGTATAAGTCCAATGTACTTATAGAGATCAACATTATTCTAGATTGAGGTATTTGGTAGGTACTACTCAGGAGTAGTTAGTTTGATGATTCAGACATTCAGATTTATGGCTCCTATGACTTAGTGTATATATATGTCTTTTTCATTGATGTCAAAGGGGGAGAGAGAGGGAAAGTGTGAAAAAAAGAAAAAGTATATGGGGAGAGATTGATTTCTGATTGAGAAGGGTTTTAGGCAGAGGTTGAAAGATATATTTTGGATTTTCCTTGTAGTATTGTCGATATCATTTCTTTGTATATTGATTTTTTGTTTCACATAATATATTGTCATAAATGCCAAAGACGAAGATTGTTGGATATTGTAAATATATGTGTTGACATTGATTTCTTTCATTGATGTCAACATATTGCTAATATTGATGATAATTTTCAAGTGTGTTCTCGAGATGTTCAGTGAGAAGATTACTTTGGTACGGATACAGTATTGAATATTATATGTTGTAAATGTATAGATGGTTTCATTGATGTCTATATTTTATCTATGTCAACTTTAAAAGGTTTGCATTATGATTTGAGTGAGCTATATAGGATTTAACAGAGACTAGTATTTTGGTTGTTCAAGAAGAGAGAGTTTTGTACTTATTGGATTGGTGTGGGTCGGTTAAGAAATATTATTGGTTGCGAACCTTGTGGCGAGTTCAAGACATGGATGTGTATCCTCAACTTGAGTAGTTTATGGTTTAAATGTTGGAAAGATATTTTTCTTTAATGACAGAGGTTGTTCTTTAGTGTTCCTAATGAACATTGCACATACCATTAAATGAATTATGAGATAGAGATTTTCATGTTAATATTGTGGTATTTCATGTTGCCTACAGATGTTTCTAGATCGTGTCATGGCTATGTTGGGGTGATCCCACAATAGTGGGTTACACTTTTTTTCTTGAACGGATACTGAACTCTAGAGTTTCAAAAAAAATTCAAGTTCAGATGCATATTTTCATTAAACCGTTTGAAATCAAAAGATTAAGTAAACTAGAGACTTTTAGGATTTTCTCTCTAGATTCTAAATATATATTTTTCCTTTTTTTTTGAGTTGATTTGAATGGATTTTTATTATACCATGAAAACTGCTATATTGTTGCTGAAAACATAATTTTCAAAGAGTTTCATTGACTTCATAGAGTATAATTTTTTTTTTCTAAAATAGATATCAATGTGGCTCTTTCAAATTTATTTTTGTAACATCCATACGAAGGGCATGAAATTTATTTTATGAAAATATCATGATTATTTCATATTCTATTAACATTTCAAGTTGAGTAAACTATAATTTTTACATACCTTGACTACATAGCTTATAACTTGTTGTGTATTTATTAAATTTAGTTTTTTTTTTCGATAGAAAGTAGACTCAAAGACGGAGGGCACTGTTATTTTTCAATTTTTTTTCTCTTTTCTACTATTTTTCATTGAACGTCAAACTTGGAGGTTTAAATTTGATAAAAAACCTACATTCGATGCACGTCAAAAAACATAGGTCTAATTAATTAAAAATTTGTCAAATCTATATTCGTTAGAAATATCATTCAGAGTAATTGTACAATGCAAAATGGTGTCTCCTTATTCTTCCATTTGAGCCCTACCTTTGAGCCCTAAATCCATGAAAACTTCAGACTTGTGTCAACCTCTGCAAATGGTCTCTAATCAAAGACTTTCGATAGAAAGTAGTTTCCATTGAAAATAATTAGTTTCAATTGAAACTAATGTCTATCAAAAGTAATTGACTATAATTTCCCTTAGTCAAGGACTTTCGATAGAAAGTACTTTTGATAGAAAGTAATTTTGATAGAAAGTACTTTCTATCAAAAGTCCCCACTTTCTATCAAAAGTACTTTCTAAATCCACCTGCTTTGCAAATTTCAAGAGGAATTTCTTCCTCCAAAAAAGTGTAAGCCACTATTGCGGGTTCACCTGTTGTATTTCATTATTTTATGTAATGATATTTGATAAATTTCATGTGTAATATTATTGTTCTTATTGGCCTGGGTTAACTTTATGATGTACAATGTTGCGAAGGATTGTGACATGATTTATGGATCTGGAATTGTTGTATTTCATTATTTTATGTTCGAGGATATTGTTATTGATAATTTCTATGTTTTAGCTGACATTCAATGGATCTCATTGTGTGTTCATCTCTAATGAAGTAATATTTTTAAATTAGGTCCTTGGCTGACCTAGTCAAAATAAACTTGATTTAATATATTAAAAATGTGATAATTTTTGAATGCAAAGACTGTGAGTTGTATGGAAGAGTAAATGCAAAGAGGTGTGAGTGGAATATATAATTGAGGAAAATATTTAATTGGATTCATTGGAATTGTATTGGTAAAGATGTTATCTATCAGTTTATGAGTTATAGACTATTGTCCATTATGAATTGTAATCATAGATTTTTTTAAGGTAGTGAGCCTTCTTTGGGTTGAAGCCCTTGTTGTATTTGAGCTGTGCGATCTAGGTAGTGTGCCTGAATGCATGTATATTCCCCTTTGTAATACTCCTAACAAGGTATATTAATTTTAATAGAGTAAATTCATCTTGTGTGTTTGATCCCCATCTTATTTTTTCTCCCTTAATTGGGTTTCCATATCAAAGTTCTTGGTGTTATGTGTTGATTAATGTATTGTGATCTTGCATTCATGTTTATCATTCAGATCTAAGATTAAGTTTATAAGTTGGATAATGATTTGAAGTTTTGGGTCACAACTCATTCACCCCCTCCCCCCTCCCTGTCCCTCTCAGTTATGCATGCTACCTTAATTCTAATAGGAATCTAGTATATTAGAAAATTTTATGTCATCATTTGTTAAGGATTTTGTAGATAGTCCCTTTGACCAACTCAAGAGCCTAATAACTGCAATAAGTTCCCATTTGAAAAATCTATTGAGATAAAGGTTAGAAAAGAGTTTAATGATAAAATATTTAATGAGTTGAAAGGTGTGATACAACATCACAAAATTGTATTGGACACAAACATTTAGAGAATTGAAGATGCTCTAACTAAAGGTGGAAATATTTAGAATTCATGTCTATAAACTTCTTAATTTGTCGGCAGAACTGATAAGAAAATAATAGCGTGTGAGAAAACATTGGATCATACTGTTAAATATTTTTATCCTTTGATTCCCTCTACATTTGACCCAAAAGGTGAATTAATCCCTCTACTTGACAAAATCAAAGGTCAGTAGAAAGAAAAAGACATAATCATTTCTAGGATGGGAGAGATTAGAAGTATACTTGCTCCCAAACTACAAACATTAATTAGTCAAGTTTAGGAGGCACAAGATTCCTTAGCTACATCAGCCCCAGTTAACTTACAAGTAGTAGAAGAAAAGACATTTTTATTGAGAGGTCTCATATCAGTGTTGAGCAGTCTCAAAAATGGTTGTGACAATGATCTTCTATTTTGGAAGACTATTTGTGCAAACATGCATACTCAACATGTTGTAAGTTAATATTTTTTTTTCCATGTACATATAGGGTATACATATAGTTTTGAATGAATTTTTGGCATAAGGATCCCTACCCGAGCCTTTGATGTCAAAGGGGGAGTGTAGTAGAGTGAAAAATGTGCAAAATATACATAGAAGAAACTCAAGGGGATTAATAGTCTAATATTTTTGGAGGGTTAAATTTCTATGCATATTAAGTTGTGGACACTTACTCATTTTTTACTAAGTTTTTCCATTAATGTAAAAGGTGTGGATTGTTGGAAAGAGACACTACATATAAGTTATGATGTTTTCATTGATGGAAAATAAACTATAATATGGCATGCACATTGCAGTAGGAGATCAGACGGGGAGTTAGAGTGTCACAAGGAGTTAGATTAGACACTCCATATAAGAAAAAAGTGTTGTGTCAGTGTTCAGTAATAGGTTCAGTGAACTATTCTGGGTTAACATTTTTTATTATACACATAACAGAAGTATTTTTGATGTATGCAAATGCTTATTTCAAAATTTGAAGGTATGGTTATACATGGTATGAAAGTTAGGAGGATATATATATCAGTTAATGTGTTTCACAGTCAGAACAATTGACATGGTGGAAAAATATTTATGCGGATGTGGTAAATCAATATTGAAACTTAATTTTAAGTGAAAAATGTAAAGCCAACATTTATAAGGCACATATATTTTTTATTTTGGTACGACGTCAATTTGAATTGTTGACTTGGCAAAATTATTCAACACATTTCACATTTCTATATTACATTTTTTAGTCAACATTAAGAGACCAAAAGTTTGGTTGTAAACCTATAAGATCGATTGATTAGGGTTAACAAATGTGATAGAGAGATCGAAGAATAGTCTGGATGCATGTGACAACACACCAGGTGTTATGTGAAGGTTTTGATACATGTTTTTTTAGATCTAATAATCCAATTAGAGAAGCACAACAAAATAGGGCAGTAAGAGATAAAATGTATTAGATTAGTATTTTGTGCTTATTTAGAACTCTAACTAGGAATTAGTAGACACTATTCTTACAATTCAATAATTCTTTAACGTCATTTTTATATTGTAAGGAAATAAAACTTTTTATAAAGGGTTGTAGCTCTATGTTATTGTAATTGACGAGTGACGTCTAGGAAGTTTTCCTTAATGCAAGTGCATTCCTAAATCATTGTAAGAAAATATTTCTTGAGAGTATAGTCTTGTGGGTTCCATCCCCACCATGTTATTTCCCCTAATAGGGTTTGCATGATAAAATCCATGTGTTATGTTATGATTCTTCTATGTTTTATGTTCTTGCACTTTACTTTTCTTTTCATGCAATAAGTGGTTTGTGAATCTGAATATTAAATTTACAATTTATAGAATAGTGATTCAGCCCGCCCCCCCTCCCCTTCTCACTGCTCACTCCTTCCAATAGTATTTGTACTCATCGCAATCTCTATAGGTACCACAGTGTACCTATGGCACTCCTCTAGTTCGTATGTGGCTTGAAGGGGATAGAAAGTAATCACCACTTTCCATAGTAGGGTGTCCCCACCCAAATTTTTTTTTTAATTTTTTCTTTTAAAAAAAAGTTTGAATGATTTTTTAATAAGTTTTTATGATGTAAAAAAAATAAAAAAAATTTCTTTAATAATTTTTTATTTAAGTTTTTTTTTAAAATAAAATTATTAGTGTTTAATTGGAGCACAGTTTTGGTGGCATCATTATTATTTATAAACTTTTCATCAATGTTGTATTTTCTTGAATGAGCTATGTTGTACCCTCATTAATATAAAGAGTTATCCTTATTTTTAGTTTTTCATTGATGACATATTTGATGTAATCCTTTTATACTTAATAGATTAGGAAGTATCTTGTAAGACTTTGTGCATGGCTCTAGTTGCGACTTCAAGTATTTATAAGTAGCTAGTTAATGCTAAATAAAGTCTCTCTATGCCTGATCTCTATCATATTGCAATGAGTGATTTTTCATCTTTTATTCATCAACATGGTACCTATTTTTGTCACACTTCAACATTATTGGTGCAAAATTAGTTCTATTTCTTCCAATAGAGGAGTCTTGGTCATCATCTTGATCTATATTCATAGGAGATTTGACATTGAGGGGGGATTAATAGTTTATCCTCTTCTCTCTTATGGGTTGGGGGGGGGGGATATTTCCACATATGAGATTTTTTCTCCTCCTTGAGAGGATTGCGTGTTTTCATCTCTCTTTCCAAGGGGAATTATCTCTGATGAGGTTTTCTCTCTTTCTCTAGTTGTGATAAATTACATTGTATTTGTACATGGGTACCTAATATGTCCTAGTAGTTTGGGTTTAGACCTTATGGAAAGATATATTGTCAATTAGTGTCAAAACACTTAGTCATCTAGTGTCAACTGAGCTAGCAAGCATTATGCAAGTCCTGACTGATCAGTGTTGCCCAAGTTATCAACATTTCCTGAGTGACTAGCATCATCCAAATGATCAATATGACCCAGCTAATTTGTAGTATCACCTGAGTGAAAGTTTATCACCTGTGTATACATCTGGACCTGAGTGATAGTTTTAAACCGACCTTGCATATATTGTTAATTATCGTTTTGTTCACTGCAAGCTGACTTGTAAATTTATTTGTTTGGATAAGATATATATGTAAGATAGTTTTTTATCCAAAAAGGAATGTATGTATGAATTGCATGTATATGTATAAGTGTAAGACATGCGAATAGAAGTTTGATTAAAGAGAAGAAATATTTAGGACATCAAAGTCTCATCTATCACATTCAAGTGATTAGTTATATTCAGAGTGATCTCATTCAACAATCATAGTTGCACAGAGAAGATCATTAATTCATTCATTCTCGTAGGTAGATCAAAAAAATCCTTTAACAAGGTGGACCTAATAGTCCTTTCTCTAAATCTCTTAACAAAATTATATTACTTATTGTATTGTACAAAATCCTTTAACAAGGTAGACCTAAGAGTCCTTTCTATGCTCCTAACATGGAAGATGATTAGAAGTGGTCAATGTAGGCCGTAACAGGCTAAATTTATGCTACAATACTAAATCTTATGGGTATTATCCCCACCCTAGTTTTACTTTCTTTTGGAAGGTTTTTGGGTAACCAAATATTGTGTTATGTGTTGTGTATGATTCTTTACTTTCAAGTTAATCTAATTGTGGATTAAAATGATTAAGTTTTATTGCTTCCTAATTAACCCCCCCCCCCCCNATAACCCCCCCCCCCCCCCACCCTCAGTCACTACTAAAATGATCTCAATACTAAACAAGAAAACAAATGAAAGAATGATGAATTCACAAACTAGCATGGATCAGGAATCAAAATTTAGACATCATGAATAGACTGGATTAGGTTATGCTAAACAAGGTGAATCCTCACAACAAGGAGCTAAAAAGAACAAAAAACCTACATGCAATCATTGTGGTAAGTTAGGGCGTACATCAAATAAATGTTGGAGCAATGGAAAGTCATAATTTAATGGTAAATTCTACAGTTGAAAAAAATATGGACATAGAACAAGTGAATGCAAAAAGAAACCTATGTTTGGAGGCAAATTCTACAAGTGTAACAAATAAGGTCATAGATCTTCCGAGTGCAAAACTAAGAAGTGGAATCCTGCTGAACAATTATCCAAGACAATTTTTGGTTGGGATTACAACACATGGTACAAATGTTGTCATTGTGGTGAATATGGGTACATTGGTGCAAATTGTATGAAGGCTCACTTCAAAAAAAGGGATCCTACTAAGATATTTTATGTGTGCAAGAAACTCGGTCATCCAAGAAAGAACTATATGAACAGATAAAAATTTGATACTAGTTTTAAGAATGAAAAAGCTAAAGTCTCTAAAATTTGATCTCAGATGAGTCAGCAATGGCTAAGGAAGTCACCTGATATTTGAGATCAGAGAAATCAAGGATCTAATGGCACCCAAAATAGTGAGCTAGGTGGGTCTACCATTACAGAATAGGAATGTAAGGAGATGACTAGAACTGTGCAATACAAGCCGTCATACATCAGTTCCAGATGAGCTAGCAATTCCAAATATGCATATTGATGGATAAGGACATATTATAGTTCTACATGAGTTAGAATGTTAGTAACACCTGAGCTACTGTAGCTTAACTGAGCTGATTTGGGAAGTATTGATAATTTGGAAGTTAGTTTCACCCGAGCTTCTGAGTGAATATTGGAGAAACACTTGAGTCATACCAGCTACTACATACAGAGCATTTAATGAAATGCTCTAATGGTTGAAAATATTTTATAAATGAAGGATTGTAAATATTATTTCTTACAAAGTTTTTATTTTATAGATCAATTCAAAGCCCTTAGTGATTCAGTGCAAATTTTTGATTGAAAGTGAAGTTTGATCATTTTGTCCAAACAATATGGCATCCACTTCTAGCATTAAGGTCAAGAAAGGTTCTGATATGTTTGTGAGAAATGCAATTTGTGATCCTCCAGTGTTTAAGCTTCATCCAGTAATTGTAGATGAGATAGACCCGATGGGAGCTCATTCCCTAATTTCTCCAAAAGTGTTACTGGTTAAAGACATTCTAAGCTTCTATCACTGCAACATAAGGCAGCTTGGAACCATTGTGATGAATAAAGCATATGATGCATTATATACAAATAGGAGTCTGAAGCCCTAGCATAAGCACGTCAAAAAAAAGGGTTTGACATACATCATGCACATACCGAGGAATTTCCAGACAAAGTGGATGAGATATATTCTTATTTGTCTCCACGAGATGTACCTATGGTTGGAACATCATGTGAAGATCAGGAAGAAGATAATTCACCATGTCACAGGGTTTCCTGTGCTAGAAAATCTGAAAGCTACCAAAACCCTAACCCAAGATGACCTATCTGAGTTAACTCTTGCCGAGTGAGATGGAAGAGGCATGAGACTTAATGCAGTAACTGATATGGAACTAAAATTTGGCATTCATTTGATAGCCCACAAGATATACTGTTTGAGTAGACCTAATTGTGTTTCTTGTGAAGTTGTTGACCTAGAATACAAAGTGGTGAAGAAGAATCTAGTATACGAACTAGTAGAATTGCAGCTCATACAGTTGAGCAAGAATATGGAAAGCATCCAAATATCCAAAACCAATTCATGTAATTTTTGTTCTTTTCTAATTTGCATACTCTTTTATGTTGATATCTTATTTCCCTCCAAGGACACGGTAGCATGGAAGAAGGATAGACCAATAATCCATCATATTAATGAATTCATAGTTGAGTTACGATATAACTTTGATAACATTATGGATGGATACTTTGAGAATTTCAAACAAAAGATGTAGAGTAGGTACAAAATTCCTAGACAACTAGTTGAAGATTACAAAGATGAAATATATTTCCTAGTTGATTGTGGTAAGGTTTATATAGAAGTAGTAAATCCTTGGGTTGCATCGGTAAAGCCCCTGTCATATGAAGTCAACATATATGACACAAGAGACATCATAGAGGCTCTTGTAAATGAACCTATCAATCCAAAGGCACCCTACTTTGGAACATATGAGGAAGCTAAGAGAAGGAAATATTTGGAGATTGAAATTCCCAAGATTTCTAAAAGAGGAAAGAAGAGGCTTGATGCATTTAAGAATAAGTATGGTAAGACCTCTGACTCTCCTGCCATCCCTAAGAGTAAAGAGGATATAGTTAAAATAGAGAATGTTGAATCTCAGGAAGAAAATGAAGAGATTTATATTGAACCTCCATAGAAGAAGAGAAAGGTTTCACCCAAGAAGGAAAAGGGAAAAATAACTACCCCTATTATCATCATAAGAAGATCAAGGAGAAGACTTGTATTGGTTAAAGATGAGGATGATGATGAAGAAGCTAATATTGTGATTTTGTTGAAACTACCACCCTCACTTGATCAGAAAATCAAAGAACTAAAAGAAGGAGGAGGTATGAGTTCTTTGAAGTCACTGAATTATGATTCTAGCACTAAGGAAGAAAAGAAGAAGATTGAAGAAGTAGTGGAGAAGATGGTGAAATGAAAATATGACCACTCCAAGCTAAAGAGTCATATGACTGAAGACCTATTCAAGTAAGTCTCTATTCCCTGGAATAATGCAGTCCAAACTAAAAAGGACATAATGAAACAAAAATTGAAGCAAGTCATGCCTGCAATGAAGGGAAAATAAGTAAAAGAGGTATCGAGTAAATATCAAAATAATCACACCCCCAGATTCAGGTAATTCCAAATATTGAACAAAAACATCGAGGATGTAGTTCAATGTGCCACATTAGTATGGAAATATATATTTAAGATAAAAGAAGACAATGTGAAGGTAGAAATACCGAGTATAGACTCTCCAGAATAGGAAAATGATGATACATTACCCGAGGTAAAGACTATTCAAGAGTCCAATGCTGAGAAGATTGTAGTAGAGGTAATGGAATCATTACCCCAATCTCCTATCTAGAATATAGTACCTCCGAGAAAGGTAAAGGTTGTAGAATCCACATCTGAACAAGTAGAAACTGAGCAACAGGCTCTACTTACTACTGAGCCAAGCCTACCTGAGTCGTAGAAAGACAAGGTATATATTTCTACTGTGAGTATTGATTCATTTGTTAATATTGATTTAGAAATTGGTACTATAAAGGTCAACGACCTAATTGGACTGAATACTGAAGAAAGGGATGAGGAAGGTAAAGGAAAGGAAATTGTTCCTTCACTGAGTCCTAAGACAAAAGGGAAAAAAAAGTAGTAAATAGTGATGAGATAGATCTTGATGAAGAAATTGTGATTGCAACTTGGGATCAATCCATCTTATTTGTAGAGAAAATGGATATTCTTGGAGAACTTTGGAAGAAAAGAGCTACACAGTAGAAGCTCCGAAAGAAAAGGTAAAGGAATAAGGTACTTGAAGATGTCAAAGGAATATTTGTAGATGTATTTTAGATTGAAGTCAATGAGAGTGACTCAATAATGGACCAACTTGTTCACATTGTCCACAAGTTCAACACAGATATGAATGGTCAAGAGAAGTTAGTCGAGAAAGTAGAAAATAAATTTTAGAACAAGGTTCTAGAAAACATTGCAAAGAAGATTGCAATTGACTAGGTGTAGCTTACCAATATCATTAGCACTCTAGAAACCACCATGACCAATGTGGTAGCAATGTTTGTAAAGTTAAGTGACACCTCTAACTTTACTAGGGAGATCAAGAACAAGATAGTGAAGATTGATGCAGACATGAAGGAAAGTGCAAGGTAGTTAGCACTTGACCCAAGCACAAGTTCAACTCACTTCATGAAGATCAAGTATCTTGTTGATCTACAAGTTGAATTGTTGATAGAAGAAGCCAGAACTAGAGAGTCGCTTACATCTATACAAATCCAACTCCTACCACACATGGATGGAATGCAGAAATGAATCACACATGCAAAGACACTCATTCAGGAAAAAAATTTCTCAGTTGCAGAGCTAATCATAGAGTTGTCTATAGATATACAAATTGAATTGCACATCATAAAGGTGCTACATGACAATTGGGACAACACTTTGTCTCTGATTTTGAAGGTACATAGTGATTTCCTATCCTACTTAGGAATAACCTTGTAAATATCATTTTTGGCATTTTTCTCAAAAACAAGGGGGAAATATAATTATGTTGTAATAAAGGGGAAATATCATTGAGGAAACACATGTACAGTGGAACAATGAAGAAAATATACTTTACAAAAACAATTTTTGAAAAACACAAAAGAAGTGTCAAAACCCGAGCAGACAGTAAGGGGGAGTTTTGACATATCAGATATAGAATTCAATGATAATTATTTTTATCACTAATACCAAAGGGGGAGATTTTAGACCTTATGGAAAGACATATTGTCAATTGGTGTCAAAATACTTAGTCATCTAGTGTCGACCAAGCAAACAAGCATTATGCAAGTCCCGAGTGATCAGTGTTGCCCAAGTGATCAACATTGCCCGAATGACCAACATTGCCTGAGTGATTAGTATGAACTAAGTGATTTGCAGTAGCGCTCAAGTGATAGTTTATCACCCGAGTAGACTTATGGACCTAAGTGATAGTTTGAAGCTGACCTTGCATATATTGTTAAATATCATTTTGTTTATTACAAGCCAACTTGTAAAGTTATTTGTTTTGATG
>MU226169.1:5499069-5518618 GCA_018584345.1 Thuja plicata
TATATATATATATGAAAGATATTTTTTTTATCCAAAATGGAATGTATGTATGTATATGTATAAGTGTAAGGCATGTGGATGGTAGTTTGATTAAAGAGTAGAAGTATTTAGGACTTTAGAGTCTCATCTATCACATCTAGGTGATCACTTATATTCAGAAGGATCTTATTCATCAATCATAGTTGCATAGAGAAGATCATCAACTGGTCCATTCTTACAGGTAGATTAGAAAAATCCTCTAACAAGGTGAACCTAACAATCCTTTGTCTAAATCTCTTGGTAGAGTTGCATTACTTATTGTATTTTACAAAATCCTTTAACAAGGTGGACGTAACAGTCCATTCTATTCTCCTAATAGGGCTGACATCAGAAGTGGTTATTGTAGGCTCTAACAGGATAAATTCATACTGCAGTACTAAATCTTTTGGGTATCATCCCCACCCTAGTTTTACTTTCTTTTGGAAGGTATCTAGGTAACCAAATATTGTGTTATGTGTTGTGTATGATTCTTTACTTTCAATTTCTATGCATGCAAACAAAGAAGTTAATCTAACTATGGATTAAAAGGATTAAGTTTTATTGGTTCCTGATTCACCCCCCCCCCCATCCCCCCTCTCAGTCACTAGGCAAATCATATATTTTCAACATGGGGCACATCTTGCATTGTTAGATTATTACATTCTCCCTAAGTTATATTTAAGGGGGGTTTTGGTGTAATTAAGTTATTTTACCTTGGTTATTTATCACTAGGTACCAATTACACCTTACTTAATCTTGCTTATGGACCATATAGGAGCTTTTAGGAGAGTTTTCATTTTAGGTCGTGTTATCATGTTATCACATTGAAATTTATGTTTTGACTCCATCTTTATTGCACATATCCCATTATCACTCTCCACCTTTTCTCAACATGTTGGACATACTTTATTACACATTAGAGAATTATCCATTTTCATGGGACATTTTATTCCACCTTAGATGGGTGATAATTTGTGTGTTGATTATCATGTAATGGGACAATAAAAATTTTCATTGTTTCATTCACTCCTTTGTACTTACCTTATTAATAAAAGAAAGGGGTCTACAATGTAATGATCATCCAATATTCAAGAAATTGCATTTCATTCTTGGTGAGAACACAGTTTATTCATATTATATTCATTCAATATTGTCATTATATTGTCCATTGCCTCTTGATCTTGTGTGGATGACTCCATTTAAAAATATTAGAATAAAAAACAAGTCTACGCAATGGAGGACATCATGCTATTAAAGGTATAAGTCATCAAAGAGATAATGGATCTTTTGAAAGCATAAAGAATGGAAACATTGGCATTTCCATCCATGCAGGAGGAAAACGTGAATGAAGAAGGAGAATCAAGTATATACACCTTCCATATTTCTATGTAAGGAGATACTTTGACAAGGGAAACACAGAATTCCATCTCCCCAAGCAAGAGAATATTTATAATGGAAACATGATTTCAAGAAAATAAAAAATTATAAACAAGGATGTAAATAACCTAAAAAAAAAAGAGAAAATGCTCATGTTGAAAAACTAATTCTATGCAAGAAAGGAAATATCACCTTATAAAAGACAAAAATCACCAAAGGGAGAAATGTGTCCTTAGAAGTGATAATGGGTTATAGAAAGAAATACTTTCTTGAAAAGAAAGTTAAAATATAAATAAAGATGCTATTACGTTTCTTGCAAAGAAAGTTTGAAAATGAGAGAATAGAATCATGCAAAATAAACAGTTGTCTATAACCTAGACCACTAATATCACATTATTTGGATCAATATAAATGGCTATGGGAGGGATAGTACACAAAATTTTCAGCTTAAAGTGGTAAAAGTACAAACCTGTGTCACACTTTTACAAAGGAAGAGGACCACGACATGCAAAACTGTTAAATTTTTAATGACATAAAAGTGGCATTTGTGTTTAGAATTTGAAAATGATGTAAACTAATGAAATGTGTAAAATTGGATTTAGTTTATTCCTATAATTTTTTTTTTTTTTTTTGAATAAGCTTTGACCTAGTTTTTTAATTTTTGAAGTCCATTTTTTAATTGCTCAAAAATGCTGAAAATGTAGGGTCTAGTTCCCTCCAACTAAATATATGCAAATAATATTTTTTTGCTCTGATTTTAGAATATGTTTTATATGACATGTACAACTAGTGCATAAAAAATGAAAGATTGCTTTTCGGTATATATTTTGTCTGTTATAACTATTCAAAGTTGAAGTTACCCAAAATTAATAGTTTTTTTCTCCCTCCACATTTTCCCTAGAAAATCTAAACCAAATACAAAAAAAATTACATATTCTTGAAGAGGACTCTTTCCTCTAGTGTTAAATATAAGTTGTAAATTTTTCTGACATGATTTGTTATTTTTATTTTTATTTTTTTGAACTAGTGTGTTCTTCAATGTTAAATACCTACTTGGATTTTTTTCAAATTATAATATATTATATGTAATCAAAACACAATAAAAATTATATGACCGTAATCTAGACTCTGAGCTCTATAAAAGGGTATATTTAGATTTTAAAAATGGTTGACTTTTGATGAAGAAATCAGTTGTCTAAGTGAGAAGTTATATAATTTTGGAATTTTTGCCTATTTGGCTGCCACATAGACAGTTTCGGCTGGAACTGGTTCGACCGGAACTGGTTCGGCCGAACCACTCTATATAAATATGTGCCAATTCTTCATCGATAGAACATAGTTTGCTTATATTTACTAATGAATTTTTGGTCAAAACTGGTCCGGTCGAACCAGTTTTGGTTGAAACTCATTCGCCACATCGACACCACATGGCGCCATGTTTGTACCACATGTGTATGGCTGAAAATATTTTGGCCAAAACAATTTCAGTCAGAACTACAAGAATGGTCCTGAAGTGCGACACAGCTTCGTACTTTTACCCAAAGAAAAATTATAAGATTCTTTGTTAAACAAATAAGACATCTGTCTATTAAAGCTGGAAATATTTTTCTAAATTTAGTACAATCAAAAAGAGAATGTTTATTGATATCATGAAAGATATAAGAAAATTCACCATTATGAGATTTTTATTTTTTTTAAATGTCAAGAAGGAAAGTGAATTTTGGTATCTTATTTTTTTCTCCAAAATATTTCTTTATCCAAAGTCAAACAATCATTAGAAGATGGACTAACAACTGCTTGTAAAATAATTATTAAACAAGGAGGTCTAGGTTTTGAAGAAGGAGAAATGGAATTTTAGGAAGGAATGATGTTGGCTTTAGGTATGTTGGTAAACAGATTATTCTTTTTTGCTTTAACTCTAGAATACCCAAATATTTAACAACAATTGAAAACAAAAGTTGGAAAATTGAGACTAAACGACTAATTTCCCTCTGAATTTAAAGGTATATCTCCCTTAAGTAAATAATCTTCAATGAATATCGATCCTTCCTATTCTAATAGGGGTATGTTCGTGAACCAAGAACAGAAGAGGTAAACCAAGCTAAACCTAGACATGAAATAGCTCAGGCAGGATAAATTCAATTCTAACTTTAGCCAATTTGAAGACTTCATTAATCATATGACTTCTTAAAATTGGTAATGCAATAACCGATAATGAAAATGCAAATGCAAGAATTAAATATTTAATGATAAAGTGACAATAAATCAATCTATTTCACAAAGACATCTCCCAGACTTAGAATAATGCTAGATTTACCCTAATTTATTGTATCAAATCATAATACAGAAATTTTGGTTCAACCACAAACTGTAAATATAATTCCAAAGAAACATTCGAATTTAAATAGATAGATAAATGCAATGCAGTGGAGAAGTTAAAGAAATGGCATTTAGACATACAAATTTGACTCAACAAAATGCTATCTTTCACACCATAATTTAGCCAACTTCTTGTATTGATTTTGAAAATAATACATATAGAGTTCCAGAGTTCGACCGTTACAAAAAGGAGTAACCGTAATAGTTCAACTTCCCTAACCAAAAATGATAAACAAAAGTTTATTTGTTACAATACTATCAAAATTTAACACAAGAGGGAATCTATCTAAGCTTTGGTTTATCCATTACAGTACTATCAAAATTTAGCACAAGAGGGATGAGCTCTTTGTGCCTATTGATATGGACATTAGTATATTTGATGAGCCATCTAGAATGTTCTTTAGCAAGGATCTTGATTGCATCTGTCTGATCCTTCAGCTCTTTCATGGCTTTAAAAATGCATCCACTCAACTGTTGGATTTTTGGCACCTTGTCCAAATGGGTGGAAGACTGTTCTGCCAGCTTATGCACATAATCAGAAAATGATTTCTACATATTAGCCAATCCAATCATTTCTTTTCCCTAACCACTTTTTTGTGATTGCGTGTAAAAACCTTGAAGTATTTTAAAATATTTTTTCTACTCCTCCTAGATGTTGACATTTGTCTGCTACAACCCTATTTCAGCTTAGATGATCATCTTGATATTAAATTCTAGGCTTTGAAGCCATTCTATCAAAGGCTCGTCTCCTTGCTATAACATATTGGCCTTTAATGCCTCCTTGGTATTCATTTTAACTACCACGTGCAACATTACTATGCATTATTGACATCTCACTCTCTTTGATGTGAGATTCTACAAATTCTTATCAATATTATTCCTCTCTATTTCCAGCCTTAGGAGAGAATTACCCAATTTCTTGACAACTACCAGTCACTCAGATTAGAGCCTCTTGATCCACCTCTTGTCAATCTTCCTGAAGTGTCTGTCCTCTTGCAACTTGGATATGATGGCTTGGTTCTCCACAGCACTGGGATCAAAAGTGGTATGGGTACCAGGAAAACTTGCTATCAGAGTGATCAGTTGTCTGATGAAGTTAGTTAGCTCGGCTACTTCTACTTTAAGTCAAACTTTAGCAGTCTTGAGCTCCTCAAGCTCTTCTTGTATTACCACATTGGTTGATTTCCACCAATCTCTACTTGGTCGACACAGATGGTCGATACACAACCTCTACTTGGTACTTCTTATCCTTGAACTCTAGGTGAGGGAGGAGCAATGAGGCTAACACTGCTAAAGAGTCTGCCTTGGAATTCAATTCTCTAGGTATTGATTCAATAAAGAACACATCCAATGCTTCTATTTCATCCCATACTCTGTTCATGTAGTATTTTAATCTATGATTCTTCACAAAGTACTAATTCTTAACTTGGTGCACGATTAAATTTGCATCACCTCGCGCTCTCAAGATTTTCACACACTTCTCTTTTGTAGTGATAGTGCCTAACAGTAGGGCTTCATACTTAGTTGTATTATTGGTGATTCCAAACTCCAATTTATAAGTCATGGGCTCACATACTCCATCTGGTGATATCAAGATCACGCCTACGCTGGATCCTGATGATGCACATCTACCATCAAATTCAAGAGTCAAGATCTGGGGTAGCTTTTCTTTAGCAAAAGACTACTTTTCTTCTTCTTCAGGTTCCATTTCCTCACCATGATCATCAATAAACAACATATAGTTACCAAATTCTAATTGATGATACAAAATTTGGGCTTTAGGGTCATCTGACTTTAACACCGTGAACTTAGATTTCTCTTTGGGAACTTGCTTTATCTTTTTGTTACCCACTGGGATTAAACCTTGAGACCAATCCAGCTTTATCTCCCCTCCTAGATCTCTGCAAAATCCTTCTTAACAACAAGCCGTAACTAGCTGGTATATAAGCAACAATGATTGTTAACAACATTTTCTTCTCAAGGTGCACTGCTAGGGCTACTTGGGCATCTTTGATATGGCCAACCAGGGGTACTTGCTTCAAATACATGGAGTAACATCTACCATGAGCTTTAGTGAGAGTAAGACCTAAATCTTTAGCTACAGTCAATGACATTTCATTGTTTGAGGCTCCTGAGTCTATTATGCAATTGCTTAATTTGCAACCATTAATAAATAATGACACATTGAATGGATCATTTTTTTGGCTTGGGAAGGTAGCCAAAACAAATGACTCTCTTTTCTCAATTGGGTCTGCAAATATAGACTCATTTTCTATGGTAGTCATGGCATTTTGATTTACATTCTGATTCAACTCTTTACAGTAATCTACTAGCTTTTGCAGTTCTACATGACTAGACTTAAGATAGTCTATAGGGAAAATCTAAATTCTGGAATCTCTACAAAATTGAATAATGTCAAAAGATTTTTTCTCCTTACCTGGTTGTAGAATCCATACTCCTTTATTTTCCTCTTTAGAATGGGAGGTAGATGTCTCATTATTTTTAGGTGGAGGTGTTGAAGAAGGACCTTTATCCTTCTAACTTCGGGTCAACACTGTATAGGAGGTCATGTCTATGGTAGCGTAACATGTTTCTCCCTATTATGAGTCTGATTCATACACTAAATATAAGTTTTTAGAGTCACCATATGAGTATGAATCTGGTTCAGCTCCAGACACTCCAGCATTCCATTCATTAGTCTAATGCATTTTCCAAGCATGAGCTACATTGGGATAGCATTCTCCATCGTGATCTATAGTTAAATGGAAGGCACAAATGTTTCTCCTTTTAGGAGGAGATTTTGTAGCTAACCTCTATTGTGGAGTAGTCAATTTTAATGTCTTTCAAACAACATTCCTCCCTTCATTGTTTATTCCAGGCTGCTCTTGAAAGTTTCACTGAGAGGGATTATTAAATCTAGGAAGCTGCCTCTTGAAGGCAATGAATTCGTTGGATAATTTTTGAATCATCTCATCTGATGATATGGTGCTACTAGTACCAGCTCTAGATTGTATTTCTCTTTTTCTATTTTCTCACTAATACCATGTGGTCTTCTAACTCCACCATAGTCCTTTTGGAAAGGTCCAAAGTGGTTGGATTTGTTCTTCTCAAATCATAACTGATGTCAGGAGGCATAGCACTTATGAAAAATGTTTTATAATTCCTTGTAGTAGGCCTATCAGCTTCTGGGATACGATTTAAAAGCTTGTTAAATTTAGCCACAAAATCCCTCATATTGATTGAAGGCTCTTTCTTGATGGAGGTCAATTGTATTAGTAAGGCATGTTCATCTTCAGCAGTTTTAAATCTTCTTTCAAAAGAAGCTCTCATAGAGACCTAATTTGTGATAGGAGAATTGGGCAAGTGATGGAACCAATCAGTAGCACCTTCAACAATGGTCTCAACAAATAATCTGACAGCCACATCTTCTTCTCATACTGGTAAGATATTAACTGAAGCAAAGAATGCATCAATGTGTTCATCTATAGATACTTTCCCATCTCAAGAGAATTTGGGAAAATTCTTTATTGATCCTAAGGGGAGGGGATTATATGCTACTAATTGCAATTGTCCAACTACAGCGGCCCAAGGAAGTGCCATAACTATTGGAGGTAGATAGGGTGTTAGATTGACAACATGAGGAGAAACTACTCCGTGCAAAGTTAACTCTTGAAAAGCCATAGAAAAAAGGGTTGATTCTTTGGGAGGTGAAGGAGGTCTTCTTTTTCTCTTAGTATTTATGTTCTTTCGATAGGGTACTTCAAGTAGAGAAAAATAAAGGTTTGCAAGTCTCTCAAAAACTAGGTCCGTACCACCTTCTTTCTTTGCACTCCTAAGAAACCTCTTGGGCTCCAGGGCTCCAACTAGTCTTCTAGTCTAGCTCCATGCTCTGCTTGGTGTCATTCCCTTCTCAGGTTTCTCCTTCAGATGGCTTCTTCAAGTGCTATTGTCCTAGCTTCTTCATTCTCTAGCACTTGACTGGCATTTCTATAGTGCTTAGAGTTTCTTCTATATTTCCAGACAAAAGTATTCAGTGAGGAAATGAGATCCTCTTGATCATCTTGGAAACCAAGATTTAGTTGGAGTACATGAATTATATTTTCATGGGGAAGCACCATCTTTCCTCAAGGTATGCTTCTAGTATAATGACTGTTCATCTCCCCAGCAGATTTGCCAAAAATCTATTGGTAAACAGATTGTTCTTTTTTTCTTTAACTCCAGAATACCTAAATATTTAAGAACAATTGAATACAATAGTTGGGAAATTGAGACTAAATGACTAATTTACCTCTAAATTTAAAGGTAGAGCTCCCTTAAGTAAATAATCTTCAATGAATATTGATCCTTCCTACTCTAACAGGGGTATGTTCTTGAGACGAGAACAGGAAAGGTAAACCAAGCTAAACCTAGATAGGAAATAGCTCACGCAGGATAAATTCAATTCTAACTTTAGCCAATTTCAAGACTTCATCAATCATATGACTTCTTAAAACTAGTAATGCAGTAACTGATAATGAAAATGCAAATGCAAGACTTAAATATTTAATGATAAAGTGACAATAAATCAATCTATTTCACAAGGAAATCTCCCTGACTTAGAATAGCGCTAGATTTCCCCCTAATTTACTGTATCAAATCATAATACAAAATTTTGGTTCCACCACAAACTATAAATCTAATTTTAAAGAAACATTCAAATTTAAATAGATAGATAAATACAATGCAATGGAGGAGTTAAAGAAATGGCATTCAGACAAACAAATTTGACTTAGCAAAATGCTATCTTTCACACCAAAATTTAGCTGACTTCTTGTATTGATTTTGGAAATAATACATAAAGAGTTCCAGAGTTGGACTGTTATAAAAAGGGGTAACTGAAACAGTTCAACTTCCCTAACCATAAATGATAAACAAAATTTTATCTGTTATAATACTATCAAAATTTAGCACAAGAGGGAATGTGTCTAAGCTTTGGTTTACTTCCCCTTATCTAATTTATCCCTATAGGCATTGACAACTGTAATGATCAAGATGAGCTCTTCGTGCCTATTGATATGAATATTAGTATATCTAATGAGACATCTGCAATGTTCTTTGGCCAGGCTCTTGATCGCATTTGTCTGATCCTTGAGCTCTTCCATGGCTTTAAAAATGCATCCACTCAACTGTTGGAGTTTTGGCACCTTTTCCAAATGGGTGGAAGATTGTTCTGCCAGCTTATGCATATAATTAGAAAATGATTTCTACATATTAGCCAATCTGATCATTTCTTTTCCCTAACCGCTTGTCTGTGATTCTGTGTGCAGACCTTGGAGGAGTTTAAAATTTTTGTTCTTTTCCTCCTTGATATTGACATCTGTCTACTGCAACCATGTTTTAGCTTGGATGATCATCTCATTCTTAAATTCTAGGCTTTAAAGCCATTCGATCAAAGTCCCATATCCTTTCTACAATATGTTGGCCTTTAATGCCTCCTTGGTCTTCATTTTAACTACCACGTGTAGCATTACTATGCATTATTGACATCTCACTCTCTCTCATATGAGAGTCTGCAAATTCTTGTCAATATTATTCCTCTCTCTTTCCAGTCTTAGGAGAGCATTACCCAGTTGCTCGAAAACTACCTATCCCTCAGATTTGAGCCTCTCAATCCACATCTTGTCGATCTTCCCGAAGTGTCTATCCTCTTGCAAATTAGCTATGATGGGTTGGTTCTCTGCAACACTAGGATCAAAAGTGGTATGGGTACCAGGAACACTTGCTATCATAGTGATGAGTTGTCTGATGAAGTTAGTTAGCTCAGCTACTTCTTCTTTAAGTTGAAATTTAGCAGTCTTGAGCTCCTCAAGCTCTTATTCTATTACCACATTGGTGGATTTCCACCAATCTACCTTGGTTTCATGCCAAGAAAGCCCCATGTCAAATGACTTTAACTAAAAATCAAAGGCAGTCATATCTTTTAATCTACCCTCCTTTGTAGGCTTGGCCACCTCTATAGTGAAATGCTCTAATTGAGGATCTCAACCTAGTGTAGACATTGTCTTCACCTTCTTTACTTTACCCACATTGGTGTTGGGTTGCAAGGCCCATGAGAGAGTATATTTTCTGGAAGTTCCTTCCTCTGCTCTCTTCCTTTTGTGTTCTACAGTATGTTCTATCCAGGATTCAGCGCTGGTAACTTTGGAAGCAGAAACCAATTCTTTTATGAATAGCTTCCTGATACCTAGAGGAGTAGCTTTGGGTCTAGAACCAAATGTGTTTACTAAAGTAGGAGAGGAGGAAACTAATCTAATGACTTAAGTAGCTTCATGTTGCTTCTCAACCCTCTCATCTGATTATGTGGCTGAGGTATTGGAGCTATCTTCACCCAGCTCCACTATAACAGGGGATCCTTGCCTTGGAGTATATTGAACCAAGGTGACAACTTGTGTAAGCACAATACTAGCTTCATATGATTACTTAGGTCCTACACCTTTAGTGGGCTCTTCTATAGGCTTAGTGAGGTCTATAGAAACTGCTTCTTCTGTCAACCCGATGTCTAGAAGGGGACCCTATCCACAAGTCTTATCTAGTGGGATTTATTTCTCAGGAGGTTCATCACCTCCACCTGCAGGTTGGGTTGATGTTTAGCCATATTTGGTATTGTTACTGAAGAAGTTTATGTAGTGCTCGAAGTGTCTTTTTTTGGGATTCACTAAGAAGGAGGCTTCCTTTCCAATCTCTTCCTTCTACCTGCAATCCATTCAATCCACTGCTCTTTTCTTTTGTAGATCCCACCCATCAAGGTCTGCAAGTCAATAATAGCTTGACCTAGCATGGGTTTGGAGCTTATAGGAAGGGGCTTAATATTCTCCAAACATGTATTCTCATGCATATGTTGGCCATCATCTTCTAGCTCCTCCACAACAATGTTAACTTTGAACCTTTTGATTTGTTCAATAGTTAGCCTGGTAGAGAACCTTTCTCTACTCTCTAAGTCATCTTTGCAGTTAGCCCAATAGTCTTCAATATCATCAACATGATGAATTTAATGACTCATTTGCAAGAAATCTTGGGCAAAATTTACAAGATCATATTGCGGCCTCAAGACATCACATGTCTTCAACTGAAACCTCTTTGAGAATGTCTTTAAAACATTATTTTCCTTGGATCGGGATGCGCAACTATAAGCTCCAATGGTCATCAGGAAATCGTAGCCCTTCTTCATAGTATCAGAAGAGATTATATTCACTTGGAGTTCCTATCTCATCACCTCGGTCAGCACAATCATATCATCGGGATATCTGGGCAAGTTTAGAGGGAAGTCATCAAATCCTGCAAGACGAATATATGAGAAATCCACAAATTGAATGAAAAAGCACCCAAACTAGCTGATAAAAGCCATGGCTTCATGAGATAATCTCCTTTCTCAGAAACCTTGTATCTCCATACATAGTCTCATTGTAAATGCATCGTTAACTCTAAGCTATTCAGCATAACTGTTATGTAATTATAGACATGGGAAAAATTCATAGCTTTTAACATCATCTGGGAACTCTTCTAATGTAGGAAGCCCTAGCCAAATTTGAATTGTGGCCAATATATATAAAAGGAATGAATACATGTAGAACTCATTCTGAAGCTTAGCTCTACTTAGGGCACTGGAGAGATTCTCGCTTACCATAAGAGCCCAATCGATGAAATGGTGTTGAGAACAGATCACCTGGACTAAGAAAAAATGATGTTCAACAAAACTTAGTGTTTCAATCTCACCTCTGATCCTATGGACGAGTACTAAGATATCCACAATTTCTAGCTTCAATTTCATGCCATATAATATTTTAGGCAACTTTCCCTTGGCACTCCTCGGCTCTTGAAACCATGACTTCATTATTTCCTTTTTCCACACCGCCTTCTTTTCTCATACTCGGTAACCGCTCGACAATATGTCATTTTTGAATATTCAGCCTGCTCTGGAATGCGTAGGGAGTTCTATATGGAGTCTCCATCAATAGAGAGAATCACCATGTCATTGGGCAACAAAATTTTCTTAGTGTCTGCATTGTATTGAGCTATACATTCTCAACATAGCTCAAGAGCTTGAACTACGACGGGAAAACCAGTGGCCTCAACCAACCCACTTTCCTTTAGTTTCTCAGTTATAGGATGCATCTAGTCCACCTTCAATCTTCTTTAGAAGTTCTGCATATCGAAGAACTTCAAGGAGGTATCTATTATTTTATGGCAATCAGAGGTGATGTCGTTCATTACATCAAATCCCATGAATTTAGTAGCCATGCTTCAACTTATTCTAACTTGGGATTAGGGATATCTCTCACAAACACAAGAGAAAGGAATAACTATAGTCAAGAGCTTCAGATTCAGACAATTTTTCAAATAGATGGTAGTTCATGTTTGTATATCTCATTGATTTTATAACTTCTGAATTCTTACCGTTTAACGGCTGACTTCCCGTGCCATGTGAATGAAAAGACTAAGACATTAATTAAAAAAAAAATTATGAAGTAAAATAGATTTATTTGAATTAATTACTATACCTCCCATGGGACATTAAGAAACATCCTTTTACTTTAGTAACCATAATGGTAACTGTCTGGAAGTAGCAAAAAAATACTTTTCTGCTTCCCCTTTGGGTGGAGAAACACTTTTGGAGTGCTCTCTGCTCAAAAATCTACTGAAGGAGAAATTTAGTCTATCGAGATGCTGGAGTGATATGTGATTGGTTTATTTTCTTTCCTTATGCCTTGGATTACTCATTAAATTGATTATTCTTCAAAATTCTTCTATTTTAATGGTTTGGTGGGAAAAATACCTTGCAGGTCGAAACCTACCTATTGGAATAGTGGAGAAGCCATTTTCCCCTTTTGCGTCGGTAAGCTTGCATCTTGAATTCTTCCTCGCTCAATCAAATTCTTTTTTCCTAAAATATATTTGATTTGAATGCCCAAAAGTTTCTTATTCCCAAATCTCTCATTTTCAACTTTTACTGACCTTTGATACTTTTGAGTCTGTTCATTGCAGAAAATGCACTTTGTAAGTGATTTTCCACCACGGAGAAGCTCAGAACCAATTTTTCGCCAATGCTGAAAAAGGAAATGTAAAGGAAAAATACTTCCACTACATATAAAATCAATGTTATAATCCTTCAAAACAAGACCTTTACCGGATTTTGGAACTCAACCTACCCAATGAAACAGGATCTCAGATACAAATTCCCTCTGGCTCACAAAAGAGAAGGCAATTTAGGGAAATCTGATAAAGGCCTCCTACCCTAAGAGGATAGATAGACTTAGACTCAGGACTTACATGAATCTTTCAAGACTACTACTGCACATTAAACATCCACTTTTGTCTGAAAGATATGTAGACCAAAAGTGGGGCAACAAGGTATAAATCATATACCTTGTCTAGTGACTTGTGTAGCAGGATCTAAGTGACTTGTGTAGTAGGATCTAAGTGACTTGTGTATCAGGATCTATAGGGACTTTAATTCCTTTTTAGTTGATTCTAAGACCTTGTCTAGTAGACCCTTGTTGAGAAGTAATGTCATACCCTACATAGTAATTTTCCTTTAGTTTATAAGGAGAAATAATTTAAGGAGGAATAGGAGAAGATTTGATCTCTTCAGAGAAATCAAGAATTATGTTATCATTAGTCACATCATCTTTAGGATATGTATAAGAAAAAGGTTTATCAAATTGTTCATCCTTAATGTTATTTTAGAAGATAGATCAGTAATAAAATGTATTATGTCAAGATTTTTTAAAATGATTTGATAAAGAGAAGAATCTCTAGAAGAAAAAAGATGATCTAAAGTACATAAACTATCATTCATAGTATCTCTAACCAATGCAGCATGAGAAGGAGAGGAGCTACCATCTTCGAATGTGGAAATGTTAAAAGTAGGGTCTCTATCCTCATAGGGAAAGACAACATAGGAGAGGTTGGAATATTGTGTATATCACTCTCATCTTTACATTCATCATTTTCCACAAATACTCCTATGAAATTAGCACATTCTAATCATTTAATTCAAAAACGTACTATGAAACCACATGAAACATGGATACAAGTATTTAAAATTGATTTGTAGTAAGGAATAATTTTGGAAATTCTCATAATACCATATGCAATAATTCCATGAAGGAATGCCAATAAGATGAAATGCAAGAAATTATTATCCACTTCATGTTAATGATACGTGGAAGTAACATGGAATGTAATCATGTTAGAAATAATACATCAATATAATTTAGTAAACACTATCATGAAAATGAAAACTACCCAAATCATATCTAGGAATGTAAGGACATCGAATTCACAAAAATTCAAGGAAATGAAAATGAGGATGTTAGGGATAGACACTAGGATCAAGAATGAAACCAGGAAAATCACACCTAAGTTCCTTCATAAATTGGAGATACATATGATCCACTACGATAAAGGAGACTTAAGCACCAAGTGGAAAAAATTGATCTATTTTCATTAATGAGAAATTGATGGATATGTAAAATTGGAGAATGAATTTAATGCAATATGTAAGAAAAAAAGAGAATAAAATGACTATGTAGATAGATCCTAAATTGTAAGCCTAACTCTAATACTAGATCTAGAAATCCAAAATACAAACTGACATTTTATCCAAATTTAAGTTTGAAATGGTAGGTACTGGGTGTCTTGGAGGGTATGACATGACCAGACTCAAGAGAGGCCATGGGGAGTTCCTAAGAACCAATAGATTTTGATGAAAATTTTGCCCCCTATATCTCTTTGTCAGATCTACTTGTATCAGGGTATGTAGACACACCACCTATCAAATGCACATATAAAATGGGGATAATGTTGAGAAAAAGGGGCTCATCTCAATCAAACCCTTGTATAGGAATTAACCTTGAAATTGAATTGAAATGTTTGAAATAAGGAAGTGTGCTTTGAGTAGTAGAGGTTTGGATAAGATAACACGATGTTGTATACCTTGACTGATGCAATTATGCTTGAAATAATATCATAAGCCTTGATTCAATAGCATTAATATGAAAATATGTAAAAGGACATAAATAATACATGCTTGCAAAATGACGTTTGTGCCTTGCCAAAAAATTGAAGGATAGAGTAATAAAAAATGCCTTGAATGATTGAACCATTTTATTTCTCTCAAATTGAATTATTAGGATGGAAGTAGATTATGATGGATATATAGAAAAATAAGGGTGGTAAGGTTTCATATATACCTCTCCAAATCATTTTGGGGCTCAAAACTTGAAGCGAATTGACAAGAATTTAGGAATCTCTCTAAAATGAGAAAATCATTCTTCAATTTGAATGCAGGGCCTAATTTTCAAGCACAAGGTGTCTCCAAAGGTATAGGGTGACCTATTTTGCATTGTTCCTTACATGGCACCCTATACGTACGAAATAGGGTTAAAATTTGAATCGAGAGTCAACCACAAAAATGGAATTCCAAAAAGGATAAGATAATAACAGACGGCAACATAAAGTGAAATAGGGCCTATATATTGAAGAAGAGAAAATAAAATGAGATAATTTAAGGGGCCACACATAAAATTAAGTGCCCACAATGTAAATCAAGTCTATAAAGAATAAATATTTTAATATTTACTAATTAAATTCTTAATAAGTTTTATAAATGTGTGATGGATTGACACCAAAATTGGTGCTAAATATGTATAAATTGTACACCTTAGCAAGGTGTTTGCATTTTAGAATACTACACCTTTGAATAATTCTTTAATCACGAGAGGATCATAAGCATGATTTTGTACATGAAGGGAGTAACCCAACCTATGGAGAGAACAAAATGTTTTGGCTCAAATCTATTCTTGTCCCCACCTATGATCAACCAGGGTCTATGCAAACTATATAAAAATAGGAAGAGACAAGAAGAAAATGGATCAAAGAAACTAGAAATACCCACAACTAAAGGAAATAAGGAAGACGACAAAATAAAAAATGCACAAAGTGTGAGAGATTAAGCACAAAAATTATAGTGGTAATTATGATCAACAAAGGTGACAAAAAATGTGCAAAGCAGAGGCACAAAAATGAGAATCCATGGAATAAAAATGATATATAATAGCCCAAGACCCTAAGAAATGATATAGGTAGTGTAGAATTATCATACACCATAAAAATTTAAACTTAGTAAGTATGAGCATAATTAAGAATTATATTTTTTACCTCAAGGGAGATGGTATCATTTTCTCCCCACCAATGGATATAATCCAAGTTAGAAACACCAACATTGTTAAAATAATGATCCACATGGATTACTTCTCTTTAAATATGGTATAAAATGCATTCATTAAGAGACTTGATCATGTTCAAACAATCCAAGAACATTTCTTGAATATACCAAGTCACCTTTTGAACATTTGTCAAGCAATTAAAAATATTCAAGGAATTTATTTCAAGCCACACCTTCCTAAGGCCCTGAGAAAGGTCTAGTTCAAGAATAATGTTGACATCCTTAGCTTACATAACATGTCAATAATCTTTCCCCTTGTATTTTTTACTTTATCAAAAAAATGTGTATTTCAATCTTTCAAGAACAAATAGTTAAAAATACAAAGTGTTCAATTCATGATATTTATTATATTTTTTTCATGAAATAGTTCTTCCTCCATGCTATGATTAATATACAAAATAATACCCAATATTTCCCCATGATACAATATGTATATGGATATGTATTATGTTCACCACTTATTAATTTATTCTTACAAGATGTCATATAGAGAATGGTCACATAGTAGAAACTTGATATACCCTTAATCTTGTTATGTCCATAAAGGTATGAGTATTACCAATCTAGCTACCATAAGTGATGCATGAGCATATTGGGTTAATTGCAATCGTGCATCAACCAAAAACATCTGATTTTTTTTTGTTCCTGGTCACCAATTGTTGTGTTTCTTTTGTGGTCCATCTCTATATATCTCTCACAGTTTCAATCATAGAATCATTTCCTTGAGATCATTAGGAATCTTTCCCTATGATTGCAACTAATTTTAATTATCACATCTAAAGTTGTGCTAGATTATTTACCTATGTTTAAAATTTGTTATTCATATTCTTGCACCAGTCACTTTTTTATCCTTAGTTGGACTTACTTTATCGGTGGTACTAATGGATCATTTTCCTATGTAGCTATGTGTTTGGCCAACTTATTTGTATGATCACCCCTTGTAATTTATTCGTTTATTAAAGTTCTTATATCAAAAAATGACTACAGGTTAGTTGGTAACATGTTTTGTTATTCTTGGAAAATGTAATCTTGAGGCCCACGTGTTAGGTCGCAATCATGTATTTAAGTTGGGTCTTGGTTCTTATTTGAGCAGGTCGAAGGCAGTAAGCTAGAGTTTGAAGGAGATTATTTTGTATTCATAGACCTAGAAGAGTAGAAAGGTTGGACAGTTCATTTTCTTGGACCCTCTTACCTTGACTGCATCAAGAGTTACAAAGAGATAAGATTATTTTTTTTTGGTGAATACATCTTATATCCTAAGTGTGTGGTTCCTGATTTGTTTTGTCATTTAGTATGAGGATAAGTAGTTGACCCAGGGTTGTAGAGGATTCATCATAAATGGCTAGGAGATGTGTTAGACATGGAAAAGGTCCAGACCCTAATTTTTCATAAATGTTTAGATAAATCAATGCTAGATTATAAGTTGTGGAAATGGCCCAGAGCAGATGTCTACAGATTGAAGAAGTACGCAATGCTGAAGAAGAAATTAAAGTACACATTGAAGGAGAGGCCCAAGAACAACCTGAAACAGATCAAGGAGAAGAAAGTTTAATTAGATCCCTTACTAGGGTTAATACAAAACCATATTTTAATCCACTAGATTATGATGGTTGATTGTATGTAGATGATTTTTTGTATTTGATCTCAGCTATGGACAAGTATTTTGATTTTGAAGGTATTGATGAAGGCAAGAAGGTAAATTATGCTTGTACTAAGTTAATAGGTCATGATTAAATTTGGTGGTATCATTTGTAGAATGATAAGATGAATAGAGGTAAAGAGAAGATCAAATCTTGGGATAGGATGGTGAATAAGATGAAAGAAAAGTTCTTACTTTCAGATTTTAAGTTCATTTTTATTAGAAGATTGCAAAATTATAGACAAAAGGAGATTAATGTGAAACAATACACGAAGGAGTTTTACAAGTTAGATTTCAGATCTGGCTTTAAATAGGATGAATTAGAGATATTTTCAAGATAACTAAACTATTTGAGGATGTCAATACATGAGGATCTTAGTATGTTTAAGGTTGGGAATGTAGAAGATACTTACCACTATGCCATAAAAGTTGAAGAAAATTTGAATAGAAGACAAGAATAAAGTGTTGGAATAACTATGGAAAGTTGGTACTTAGAGGGGAGGGGTAAGAAAATACCACTAAAACCTTTCTAATTATTATTACTGATCAACCATATACTGTTGAATACTGATTACTGAGTTCCAAACCTTAAAATAAAAGCAATGTAAAGTTTGTACAAGTATAACATCAAAAACAAGAAATAATACAACTCATAACACCATGATTGTGGTAATGCGGAAATTCTTGGTTGGAGGAAAAAATAGTGGTGAGGATGACACCCACAACCTTCACTAACTATAGTATAAAGGGTGTTCGATTAGAGCTTAGAAAGTGTAGCTATTTTTGATAGATTACCAGGTTAGGAGTACAAAAGACTTGTTAGGTTTACCTGGTTAAATGATTTTTACAATCTCTACTCTCAGAGATATTCTACCCTATAAAAATATTTAAAAAATATAAGACTTGTTCGGATCTACCTAGTATAGGGATTTAAAGCTCTCAATACAAAAATATTAATAACTCAACAATGTCTGCTAGGTTTCATTAAATACAAATGCTTATAAAACTCTATGTGCTCTAAAATGTGTTACCTCAATCTTAAATTTGTAACACTACTCTACACTGCTCTGTTATAGATAAATCTCTTCTTGGTGCTCTCTGATCTACTCTTGTTCTTCAATAACTTCACTTCAATAACTCCTTCAAATTTCCCAACAACAACAACAATAACTTCTCTTCTTTCTAACTCTCTAGTTCCATCCAATATATAAATGAGATTATGCCTCTTAATATTATGTGTTAGGTATGCTATGAATTTTTTTGACCATTAGGTCTTTTTATCCTGCTCGATGACCTCGTCACTTTTACCTCAGTACTTGTTCTTTTTCTTGAAAATGAATAAAATATTTTTCCATTTAATCTACTCCTTTGATCTTCAATCTGAATTATCTCAATCGTTGATCTTGAAACAAACTATTCTACATGCTTGTAGTATCTTAATTAATTCTCTAAAAATCCATTAAATCTGTTCAGATCACATTTTGAATCATCTGTTTAACTTGGTTGAGTAACTACTCCTTCTCGATTAAATGACCTTCATTACTCTATGACTATCAACTCGATGTTCTTCATGTGCTCGGTGGAGTGTGATCCTCAGTAACTGTAGATGCTTGGTATATTGTCTTTATCTCTTTGTGCTTTACAGACTTTACTTATAAGTGTGATTTTACCTAGTGACTTGGTGTGAATTACCAACAAGTCAATTACTTGACTAACTCCTTTCAATGACTTCTTCTTCTTGACTCCATGACTTTGACTTAAACTAATGACAACAAAAGATATTGTAGAGATAACAATCTCCCACTTTGACATTAGTTAGGCATTTTTGACAAAAAATTCATATTCATCAAAATAGTAACTCCCCCTCAGAG
>MU226169.1:5518869-5529348 GCA_018584345.1 Thuja plicata
TTGACAAAACTGCTAAAAGTAAAACTTACTTTTAAAAAAAAAATTATACATCTATTGTACTCTTGCAAGTACAGTCTCCCAAGTGTCTTATAGGTTCTGTAATACAACACTCATCTCTTTGATATTAGTAGCTAAGCCAACAATAGTGTCTAGTGAGCTAATATCTAGAAAATTGACTAAGTATTTGGCTTTCTTCAAGTGTGATTGCATAGATTGGATGTGTGGAATTAGTATTACATAAATTAGTTCCAATGTGATCTTATTCTCCTCTTGTTTCAATAAATTTGGCAATCCCATGAGCTCTTGTATCCTACAATAGTAAGTCTAGAATTATCTAGGCTCGGTGGTTAATTTCTTAAGATGCTCAATCACCTCTTTCTCAATTGCTTCTTCTATTTTCTTTACTTCCTCGGTGAATTTTGAAAGAATACAAAACATTTGAAATAATGAAATAATTGTTGTGAGTTTATTTTCAATGTATGTACATAACTTGGAGAGAGTTACCTTGTTCACATCATTAGCTTTCAACATGTCTTCCATCAGATTTTCTCCATACTCTTCTTATGAATTTTGAACATATGTTTTGTCATGTCTTGATGTAGATCTTTTATTTGTTGGGTAAGTTCTACAACTTGATGTAGAACATTCTTAGATTCATCAATGGTAACGTTATGAACAATCTCCTAGAAAATATATTTCATATTTTATAACACGTCTAACATCGCCAACAACTTCTCTTGTTCAACCTTTTGAGCAATTAACTCAACATATATGGCCAATTTTTAAGGATTCATTAAGTTCAATTCACCCTTCAATAGCATAATAGGCTTTCTCAAATCAATAATGTGCTTCCTTTTCATGGTCTTCTTCTTTTATGTCAACTTGCTCTCTCCAGTAGAGAGTTTAGATCATGATGCCTTCATTGCATCTAGTGACTCGGTCTCTGTACTAGTCTATGCTTTCTTATGATTTGAATTCTTCTTATGGTTTCTCTTCTTCTTTCTCTTCACCCTTTTGTTTCTATATTCTTCTCCTCAATATGTGATTCCTATAGCATTTTTCCTTATGTGTCTTTCAAGTTATGAATGTTGGTTGGTTCCGTAGGAGGCTCTTCATTTTGTTGTCCATCAGTGTCAATTGAGAGAATCAAATCAGTGGTTTTATATTTTTCTTCCTTGGTATCCTTATGATCATCAACCTTTTCCTTATCATTTTCCATACGTGGCTAAGTTTCCATGATTCCTGTATCTGGTATAGCTTCAGTAGTAACATTTTAAATATTAATGTAACTGTGCACTTGCTTCATATTGGATCTTTAGTTTGTAATGGTGCATTATCAATATCAATGCATTCAGTTTTATTTACTTGTGCATCAAGTACATTTTCATCTTTTGATATCTTCTTTGTTTGATCTTCCTCCTCTTGTATGTCTGCAATAAGAATCTTTGCATTATTAGTAGTAAGCTTGATATGATCCATTTGATTTGTGCTTTCCTTTACCTTATCAACAATCATTGCACCTTGATTCTTTTCTACTTCTTGATACTTGTTATAATCCAAGTGAAATATGTTTTTCAATTTTGCATTTGTTTCCTTCACAACTGATTCTATTTTTCCATTCATTATCCTTAGGGATCTTCTATTGACTATAAATTTATTTGAATACTTCTTCAATGCTTCATCTATGTCTGTATTAGTAAGGTTCAGAATGGTGATTACCAATGACCTTTCTCTCAGATGCTTCTCTGAATTGATTGCATACTTCCATCATGCATCAATATTAGTGTAAAGTTCTTTCGATAGCTTGTCTACAACCTTGACAAGTGTTAGCCTAAATTGGTGCAATGTGACAACTATTGCATCCTTAATCTTGTTTTTCCAACTTTCTCTTCTTTTCTCATATTTCCATTGTCTTATACATACAAAACCTCCATAATTATTCAAACCTTCAAGAGAGTCCTCAAAACTTCTTCGTGCAAGTGATAGTTTTGCAACTTGTATAGTCTTCACTTCCTTATCTGACTTAGTGTCACTATTTGTTGTGAATAGCAATTTCCTCCTTCACTATGTAGGTTTTTTTCTACCTCTCCCTCAGACATAGGTTTTACCTCTTGTAGGTGCAAGTTTTATATCCTTTGTCTCTTTAGGTTATATAGAGGACCTAGTGTTCCTTCCTATACCTCTAATGCTAAGAGAAGGTTTAATCATAATTTTCTTGTCAACTCCTATGTTGATCTCAGTCTTCTCATCTCCTAGAGGTATTGACAAATCTTCAATCGTTCTAGTTGTCATCCATATTGCCTTAGGTATCACTATACGTTGCTTGATATTTTGTCATTTTGTGTGTCTGATATAGTGCATACACCCTATAGTGCGTATGCCCTATAGTGCTTATAGGTCACATGCCCTTTGAATGACATTGAATTTTACCAAGCCTAAGGTTCTGATTTTCCTTTGAGTTTGAACCCAAAGTCTTGGAGGATTCAAACAATTCTGAGATGTGTTTTCTAGCAAACCTTCAAAAAATAAATATTTTTTCTTGTGTGCTCCCTGTGAGGTTTGCACGTGGTTCAATAATGATAAAATCAGACAAGATGATATTGTAGATCTCTTTGTTAGCTATCTAACCATATAATTTATTTTGAATTCTCATTATGTTAAGCTTTTCATCTCTAATTTCTTTTGTAAGTATGTTTATTTTTTGTCAAAAACCAATGTGTATTCATTTGGGCTTAGATTTTGGCTCATTCATCGAATTCTAAAACAAATTACATTTTTAGAAACTAGACTCTATTCTACACACTTTAAAAAAAAAGTTTTGATTTTTCATTAGTTTTCAATTATTTCTAGGGGGAGCACATAGAAATTTTACATTTTCAGGATATGTCCACTTCAGAAAATCGCAAAAAAATCATACTTTTATCAAAAATTAGCAGAAAAATCCAGGATAAACTAGGTGGTGTTAGCTAATTTCTCACTAGAGTGATTAATTTTATTTAATAAAAATTTAACATTTTAGGAGGAGAACACCAGACGCTATGTTATGGTTTTTCACAAAAAAAAAGGACTACTTTTTGTGCTCCCCCTTTTTGAGTTCCTTAATCTCAACCATTTCTAAAATACATTAGTATTTTAGAAAGTAGATTCAAATTAGAACAACTCTTGTTTTTTTCATATTTCAAAATTTTGAGTGTAACTATCGTCAATTTCTTGTTGAAGTTCAAAGTTTTCTGATTTCAGAAAAAAGTGGCATCTTATACCCCTTTTTGGTCCCCCATCTTTGTGCAGTTACCCAAATGCATTGCATGATTTAAAGTTTTAGTTTCCAGGTGTGTATTCCCATCCTTAACTTTCTGATCTGCGCATAGCTTCTTGTGTGAGGCATCAATCTCAGCTTCACATAACTCTTCGATTTTACAATGAATAAATGAACGAAAATATTTAATCAAAATTACTCATAGTGAGATTGAAGATAGGGCTCTTATCATATCTCTTTCAGTGGCTTTTTCTGGGGAAAATTTCTACTTAGGCTTCAAGGGTTCTACATTCTTTACTAACACTAATCTCTGCATCCTTGGTGCCATGACTACCTTCAAATATATTGTTTGAACAAGCTAGGGCATGCTAACAATACATGACTGTGTTAATACAAATGGGTTTGAAACATTTGTCATAGAAATATCTTGAAATGCTCCTAAATAGATACAAAAATACCTTGGAATCGCCTTGTTTATCTTGAAGTGATCGCTCTACAATATGCTTAATTATCTTTGAAAATGTTAGCTATAAATGAATAGAAAAAATAACCTATTTATAACTTTCCTTGATGATTAGGGTTCCAATGGCTCTAATAATATGCATTAAATGCGCTTGTCGAGTCCCTTATACCTTTATACTTAATGCATAGTTACTTTTCTTAACGTAGTAAACAAAATAACTATATATTACAATGTTCAAACAAAATTTTACAACTTATCCAAATGCGACTTGATATGCTAATACAGATCTTAACTCTAATGCTTAGGAATTCAAGTAAGATTTATGATAAGCATGCAGTTCCTACATACTTCTTACCATTTAGGTGGAACTCGATGCACCTGACTCAGTAGAGATGGTGTTGTCTATGGTTCCAAATGATGTTCCATCTTCCCAAGTCTTTCTCCTCTAGTTTTTTTCATTTATTCACTTGTTTCTTCAATGGTAGGTGGTGCATTCTTCGTAGATTCATCTTCATTTGGTGCATCTCCTTGGCATTTACAATTCCTTGCTAGGTGTGCTACCTTATGATAGTAAAAATATACCATGTCAGGGCTCCTCCATGTTCTTTTGTTATTCCTTTTGTGCATCATCACGCAATTTGCAAAAATGTGTCCATACCTTCCACATGACAAACATTATATCCTTGTATTATATTCACATGGTATAGATGTTCCTTCTCAATTAGTATTTTCATTCTCTCAGTTAGGAATCCACTTATCATTTCTTTTCCTTGTTCTACACTTCAATCTTGTGACCATACTTGTTGCAATTCTTGTAGTAACCATCAAACTTAGGTTTCCTTATGTTGTTAGTAAAGTTGGTTCTATACTCAAATGCTTGATGTGCATACCTATTACATCTAAAGTAGTAACCATCAAATTTATGTCTACTTGGTACTTTACCTTTTCTACTTCTTCAAACATTATTTATGTGTACAGAATTCCCACAATAATTCAATTTGGCTACTTTAATTTGAGTGGTGGTATAGTACCTTGATCATTCAGTGGATTAGATGATTCTCCTTTCTCGGTTGTGTTGTTCTCATTGAATCCAATTCATTTTTTGTCACTACATTGCTTCTGATTCTTAAAATGTTTGTCCAACAATTTTAGTGCTTCCTCATTTCTTTTCAATACTTCATTTGCATCCTTCTCATCTTTCAGCCTTTTTTTTAGTCGTTCAATCTCCTCTTGTAGTTCTTGGTTCTCAAACTCCTTTCGTGTATAGTACTGATTTGCATTTAGAATTTGGTCATTCATATCATAGTGAACTTGGTCATTCAATATTATCAATCCTTTTAGATTGCGTATAACTTTGCATGAATATGATCTTTAACTCTTTGGTGGTCAAACCTCTAACTCAAGAGTAAAAGATTTGATACCAATTGTTGCAATAACTATGGAAAGTTAGGACTGACAGGGGATGGGTGAATCAGTACCACTAAAAAATTTCTAACTATTATTACTGATTACACCCTTGAAATGAAAGCAATTTAAAGCTTATGAAAGCATAACATAAAAAATATTAAACCGTAAAACTCATAACACCATGATTTTGGCAATGGAAAAATCCTTGGTTAGAGGACAAAACTTCAATGGGGGATGACACCCACAACCTTCACTAAATGCACTATTAAAGGTGCTCGATTAGAGCTTACAAAGTGTAGCTATTTCTAATAGATTACCTGGTTAAGAGTATAAAATACTTGTTAGGTCTACCTGGTTAAAGGATTTTTAAAATCTCTAGTATTAGAAATGTACCCTTTTAATGGATTTACAAAATATAAGACCAGTTAAGATCTACCAAGTATTAGAATTTAAATCTCTTAATACAACAATATCAATAACCCAATAATGTATACTATGTTGCATCAAATACAAATACTGATCAAACTCTATGTGCTTTGAAATGTGTTACCTATATATCAAACTTGTAACACTGCTCTACTCTATTCTGTTGTAGTTGAATCTCTTCTCACTGCTCTCTACTCTGCTCTTGTGTTAGAAACACTAAGAGGGGGGTGAGTCAGTGTTTGTCTACTAATTATAATTCAGCAACCTTAAACTTGATTCAAATAGATAAAAAGGTGAAGCACAACACATAACGCAAGATATGATTACAGGGAAACCTTGATCAGAGGAAAACAACGGTGGGAATTAGTACCCACAAATGATTGTACTAGTATAATGAACCTGTTAAAGCTCCTTTTCCCTCTTAGGAGTAGTCTTTACAATTTAAGTACAATTACCCTATTAGGAGTCTTTACAAAAAACCCTATTAGAGGTGGTTGGCTTGCTGCCAGATCTCACTGCTCAATAAGATGAAGGCTACAACCTTCAAATAACTGATATACGCTATCTCAAAAATGAAGTGTTGGAATGACACTGTTGTCTAATCAGTTCCATTTATGCGCTGATGCTTTAATCTATTGTAGACTTCTTCTTCATACTAGTTTTCTCCTATTGATCTTCTGAATATCTTCACTACTTTTTTCATCGACACACTTAATACAAAAATACATGTCTAATATATATACATGCCTAAATAGACGCGACTAAAAAACAAGACCTTAGTTAGCCCAAAAAAACATACACGACACTTCCAAACAAATGGGCTTAAGATTTTTTACATGAATGTTTAAGAAATAATTACAAACTCATTACAATAGGCACATAGCATTTACAAAACAAAATATTAGATGCTGACTCAAACTCTAAGGTCGGCTCCATACTCTATTTTCTGAATAGTTAGTGGCACTTAATCTTCCTGTAACTTATCTATACTTTCATTTCGTACCATGCATGTATAGGGTAAACACAAAAACATATCATAGAGCTTATGCATGAATGCACATAGTTAGACTCAATCTTATGCACGTGTTTTGGTACTCTAATCAACTGAAGAACTATGTGTTGTTCTGTTTTCTATACTTAGCCAATTTTTCTCTTCAAGTTTTACTGTTAAAAATTCATATGAATTTTTTTCCATAATGAAAACACAAAATAATTCATATACACCATGAGTGTCAACTTTCCAACAATCTCCCCCTTTGTCATTAATGACCACAAATGAATGTGGCTAAGTTGCTTAAACTTTGACTTAACAACAAAAACCTTAATATCATATCTTTGGCTATGTAATATACTTATTATATCCATACATTACTCCCCCTTTGACATTGATGAAAAAGGTGTCAAAATTGTAAGTCTCTAGGCGCTTACTCCACATACACATCTAGATAAGAATTTTGAAGATTCTTGATCTCTTGCTGCCTAAATGTCTTCAATGCATCAACTGTCTGAAGATGGGTGCATAAGGAATATGTAAGCTTCTCCATCTTTGTTAGATCCATGTAGGGTCCTTGATCATATGTGAAAATGATTGCATCAATCTATTTGATGTTCTCATACAAAATAGCTAAGGAGGGCGCAAGTTCATTTCTCAGTTGGGTCTGCCTGATCCTTATTTTGTTGATCTCAATCTTAGCTTTTTCAATCTTGTCTATCTACCCTTGATAGATATTGTTGAAGATATTTATGTCTTGGGATGATGTTTCATTCAATTGCCTTATGTTATCAATCAAGATATCTACCTCCTCAATCTTCTTGATGTGCTCAGAAGTGAGTTTTCCTCGATCCATGCAATTTTGTATTACTATCTTGCCTTTTGATGCCAACTCTTTCAGATTTTTCTGACCAATCTTCAATGAATTGATATCTAAAGAGAAGTTCTTTACCAACTCATCCAATCTTTCCTTTTTGTAATTTTCCTTTGCAGTTCTAGTAGTTGAGTCTACTAAACTTGTGAAGTGTTCTTTGAAGCTTGTTAAGATGCTATCAAAATCATCAACTGACTGAATTTTAGACACTTTCTTATCTACTGGTACAAGTTCATTCAAGATGTTCACTGACTCCAGAATGAGAGGGTTTCTCATAACTTGTTTCTCTTTGGCTTTCTCCATGGCTAAGACACTAATCTTGATCAAATCTTCTTCTCCCCATGCATCAAGGCTTGTTGAGTCCGGGGTTAAACTTGACAACAATGACGTTGATGGTTGAATAGATGGAGTGAATATAACATTTTGACTAGTATCCATACATTAAATTTTCATTGGGATCTCCATAATGGGTGGTTAATTGGATTGATTGTCTTCTTCATTATTCAAATTTGTTGAATCTTTAGGATGAGCTTCATCAGTGCATACCTTCGTTGTTTCTTCAGTGCAGACAAATGATTTTTCAAATTTGTCCATGTCATTATCTAAATCTATCATGGATATCTTAATATCACTGATCATAATGGTTTCTTTTGAATCTTTGGCTGTATCAGAAGGTGATGAAAATGTGGGTGCTAAATCGTGTGGACCTATCATAGGTGCATTTGGAATCACTAGTTCTTTATCATGTTTGGGAGGGACTGGAGTCAGTTTAGCTATAGGCCTCATTGATGGATACATGTGTCTATCCAAAAATACTTTCTCAAATATTTTCTGAGTCTCTTCACCAAACAGTTCATACTCTTTATTCATAATATGAAGAGTTCTTGTTTTACCAAATCTAACAGTATTGTTTTCTCATCATGTGAGAAAATATGGAGAAGAATATCTAATGTTTCTTCTCTAATCCTCATATCTTCCTCTATTGCTTGTCTTTTCAGTAGGTCTAGTATGTTTCATACTTTGTCTTGTATGTCTGTGTTGAGTTCCAATACTGACCTCTTAAACTTGAGCATATGAGAGATAATCATAGAATGAATTTCTAATTTATCTATCTCTTGGTACTTGTCATAGAAATTTTTAATAGAGTCTAGTCTTCCTTCATTAAAAATTCTATTCCTTAATACTGTCAAAATATGTCTGAATCCTACCTCAGGAGGGGCTTGAGTGTTCTTTACTTTTCTCCTTGTTTCCCTTTAAGATGGGTGACCTGTGGGAACTTGCTTCCTTCTTCTGGTCAGCTTGCTTGGTACTAAAGGTGGGGAGGATTCCAAGTCAATAGTAGTTGATGGCACATATGTACCTTCATTAGATTTCTTCTTCTTCTTGGGGATCTCATTATATTTTTCTAGTTTCTCTTCTGTTTTTTTGAGCTCTCTTGAAATTTTATCTTCCCTAGCTTTGTTTAGGTCTTATTGTGTGACCCCATGAAATTTTAGGATATTGGATGTAATCCTTGATGCCTTTCTTTTTTTATTTGCACTGTATAAGGTAGAATCAACTTGATTTGTCTTCTCTCTATATGTGCCCCATCTTGGCTCATTTGGATCTTTAGGCGTAGACAAAAGAACTTGCGCATATCCTTCCAACACATGTTCTTCAACTTTATAACCAAGTGGATGAATCCATTTGGTTCTTGGCTCAATTGCTTCCATGAAAGTACATTCAGTTTCCACCATGAAGTATATGGTGTCATTTTATTTATCAACTATCTTTTCTAATATTCTGAACATCTTTTGCATCTTGATCCCTAATGTTTGAATATACATGTCCATAGAATCTTTTATACTACTTTCTGATGTAGCCTTTAGTGAGATTTGGGACATAGTAGGTTTACTCCTGTCTAAGTTAAGATTAGAGACTTTACCAAGAATGTGGAAGTATAGGTAGATAATTAAAGAGCCAAATATGAATAGTTTTCTCTTGTCATGCTTGATAGCCCTAATGTTCTCAATCAATTGTGTGCACAATATCTCACAGAGATTATACTAAGTGTTATCTTTTACCATCCTTATTGCTTCTAGAATAGTAGCTGCAGACAAACTATTTAGCCTGTTTGCATGTTGAAATATGTAACCAAGTATCATTGTGAGGAATTTGATGTCTTCTTCCATAATGGGATCAATAGTCATCCCACGCCTATCACTTCTGGATAAGCATGCTTGTTCAACCTATTTATTTACATCTTTACCAATGGGAAGAACTACTCCAACCTTAGGGAGTCTAGTCATCTCGTGAATAAGATCAGCAGTAATGCGGACTGGAACTTCACCAATCAAATACAGATCATCATGTATTCTACTAAGTAAGATTTTAACCCATTCTGGATCATATAACTCATGCACATTTGAATAATCAAAGATAACATTATCAGTGAGATGCACGTATTTATCCTTGAATGAATAATCTAGTTTCATCATTCATGCCATAAGAGTTGCTATGTTTTTATCCACAATAGTTTCCTTCTTACAATAGATGTATGTGCGAATGTCCTCTATATGTTAGACTCCTACCAGAGTCTTGGAGAATGTCCCTTCTACATCATCTAGTACAGAATTAAATTGATTCTTCTTAAACACATACCTCTTCTTCTCAGAGATGTCAAACACTGTAGGAGTAGCCATTACTTACTTGATACTTGTTTAAGTAAGGTTTCCAGAGATTTTGAAATGACGCATCCACTAGGGTTCCGTTCCAACTTTGATTTTCCTTGCTAACCAACCAATGGTTATCTGTTGATGCTTTGGTGCTAAGATCTCCTAATCTCTCTAAATTCTCAATCTCAAATTCAAAAGAGAAGATGAGAGGTCTCTTTACTAAATTATATAAAAGTTATTGCATTTAATGCTTGTTGTCGTAGAGTAGTTTACATTGAGAATTTCAGGGTAAAAGCACAATAATCTGTCACCCTTTTACAAAGGAAAAGGACGACAAAACCAAAACTGTAAAACTTCAAGGGCATAAAATTCACATTTCTGTTGAGAATTTGAAGATGATGTAAACTA
>MU226169.1:5537572-5556523 GCA_018584345.1 Thuja plicata
GCGTGGCGGCCACATATACTCGGCCGAGAGGTGCTCGGCCGAGTATAACTCGGCCGAGTATGCCGATAATCTCACCCCCGAAATGTCCCAGGGGGTGACAGATTATTGTGCATTTACCCTTCAATATTTGCTTTTTTCACTATTCAAGCTATGCGTCCATGCATACTTCCTCAATTCGACACCAAATACATGATTCCATAGGTGCATACTCAAAGGTGATTATACTAGCCATGTAGGGGTTCAGAGATAGAATAGCTCCCCCTAAGACCATGAGGGCCATCTAACTAGAAGTAGAAGGTGTGTCCACTATGGATGCATCTACTACCTTGTTCTCATCATTATCTTTCTTTACTTCAACCCATATTTTACCTAAATCTTCTATAGATATTACAAACTTGACTTCACCAGAATCTTTAGGCTTCTCTTGTTTTTGAGTTATGGATCTACAAAACCTTGATATGTGTCCAGCTTTGCCACATGAGTGACAAATGATTGGAGGTCTATTGATATTGTTTATCATGTTGCACTTCTTGGTTGTGTGTCCATTATAATTACATATCTGACATGTAATGTTCTGATAGTTTCTCTGAGGGTTGATTTCTCTGATTGTGTTGATTTAGATTTCTTTGATTCTGCTATGACTAATTTCTTTGACTTGTTCTGAAATGAATAGCCCTATGACCAAATTTATTATAGGAGTAAGAATATCCATTGAAAGTTCTTACCTCTTTACAATCTCTTGCCAAGTGTCCATTCTTGTTACAAGCATAACAAGTTTGGTTAACTAGATTGTGTTCATCTTTAGGAGGTTGTGTATTACTCTCTGCATGATTCTCAATTTTCTTTTCTTTTGTATATATCTCTTGTGCTTTCTTTCTTTCTTGCATTGAATTGATTTCAATTTGAGATACACCATAGCCAACACTAGTAGTATCACCTTTTATCTTTCATGCATAAAGTTGTGATTGAATTAGATCATAACTTGAGTGTAGTTTATCAATCTTATCTTTTGTTTCTGTTAATTAAGATTCTATCTTTTTCTTGATGTTTTCCAACTCCAAGATTTTCATGTTTGCTTGCATAAGTTCATCATCTAATTGTTTACTCTCTTTGGTATTTTCTTCAATAGTTGTTAGGCTATCTGTTAGCTCTTCATTCATATCTTCAATCTTATCCTTTAGAGACATGTTTTCTTCATTCAAATTTTTGACCATTTTTCCCAAATCACTTGTGGAGCAATCTTTCAAATCTTTTCTTAATTTCTTGATAAGCATTTGGGAGCCATCAACTTTTAGTTTTAGTTCTTCATTTTATTTTTCAAATCTATCAAGATCTTCAGGAGCTGCTTCAAGATTATTTTTTAGGTGTTTTACTTCTTATGAATCCATGATCTCCTCAAGCGGTTTAACTTCCTTTGAGAGGACCAGTGCTCTTATACCAATTGTTAGAAACATTGAGAGGGGAGGTGAATCAGTGTTTATCTACTAATTATAATACAACAACTTTAAACTTGAATCAAATAGATAACAAATGAAGCACAACACATAACACAAGATATTATTGTAGGGAGACCTTGATCAGTGGAAAACCCCCATGGGAATTAGTATCCACAAATGATTGTACTAGTATAATGAACCTGGTAAAGTTCATTTTCCCTGTTAGGAGAAATCTTTACAATTTAAATACAATGACCCTGTTAGGAGTCTTTACAAAAAACCCTTTTAGAGGTGGTTGGCTCACTGCTAGAGCTCATTTCTCAATAAGATGAAGGCTACAACCTTTAGATAACTGATATACACTATATCAAAAAATGAACTGTTGTAATGACACTATTGTCTGATTAGTTCCATTTTTGCGCTGATGCTTTAATCTCTTGTATACTTCTACTTCATACTAGTTTTCTCATATTGATCTTCTGAATATCTTCTCTACTTCTTTTTTCATCGACACACTTAATACAAAAATGCATGTCTAGTATATATACATGCCTGAATAGACGTGACTAAAAAACAAGACCTTAGTCGACCCAAAAACAACATACATGACGCTTTCAAACAAATTGTCTTAAGTGTGTTTGCATGAATGTTTAAGACATGATTACAAACTCATTACAATAGGTGCATAGCCTTTACAAAACAAAATATTAGACATTGATTCAAACTCTGAGGTCGGCTCCATACTCTATTTTCTGAACAGTTAGTGGCACTTAATCTTCCTATAACTTATCCATACTGTCATTTCATACCATGTGTGTAAAGGGTAAACACAAAAACATATCATAGAGCTTAAGTATGAATGCGCATAGTCTACTTGATTTTACGCACATGTGCTGGTGCTTTCATCAACTGAACAACTGTGTTGTGTTCTATTTTTTGTACTTAGCCAATTTTTCTCTTCAAGGTTTACTGTCAGAACTTCATATGACTTTGTTTCCATAATGAAAACAAAAAATAAGTCATATACACCCTGTGTCAACTTTCCAACATCTTGTTTTTCAATAACTCCTTCAACTTTTTCAGCAACAAAAACAATGGCTTCTCTTCTTTCTAACTCTCTATTTCATCCAATATATAGATGAGATTAAGCCTCTTAATCTTATGTGTTAGGTAAGCTATGAATTTCTCTTTACTGTTAGATCTATTTATCCTTCTCAGTGAACTTTTCACTTTTACCTTGGTACTTGTTCTTTTACTTGGAAATGAAAAACTTTCTTTTTTAAAAAAAATTTAATATGTTCCTTACATATTCAATCTGAATTATCTCAATCGCTGATCTTGAAAAAAACTGTTCTATGTTCCAGAAGTATCTTAATTAATGTTTTGACAATCCATTAAATGTATTTTGATTGCATTTTGAATCAACTATTTAACTTAGTTGAGTAACTCCTCTCTCTCAGTTAAATAATTTGCAGTTCTCGATGACTATCAACTTGGTGTTCTTCAGGCACTCAGTGTAGTGTGATGCTCGATAACTTCAGATGCTCAATATATTATCTTTAAAAATTTGTGCGTTACTAAGTTTCCTTATAAGTGTGCCTTCACCAACTAAGTTTGTGTGAATTACCAACTAGTCAATTACTTGACTAACTCCTTTCACTGACTAATTATTCTTGACTCCATCACTTTGAATTAAACTAATGACAACAAATATCTTGTAGAGATAACACAGAAAAAGTGGGAGAGATGGAATATTATAGAAATGTAGAGGTGGTAGAACAATTGGTGATTGTGATAAAGGGAAGACAGAGGAGAAGACTCCTAAAAGGAATTCTTACATATGTGGATATAGGAATGAGGACTATCAAAGATATGATAAAAAGTTGTTTAAGGGAACTTGTTTCAAGTGTGCTAGACAAGGTCATAGGACCTTTGAATGCAAGCAAGGTGGATCTCAAAGGACTAAAAAAATATGGACAAATCTTGTAGGAGAAGAGGAATATTTTGAATTAGTTAACAATAATAAGGATGAAAAGGAAGAGACATTGATCATGAGGAGACCATGTACCACGATGAAAAGATAGATAAATCTTTGAAAAGAAAGAACCTACTCCGAACCAGATTTCTTGTTGGTGGTAAGGTATGTAAATTTTTTTGTTGATGGTGGTAGTTATTGCAATTTGGAATTTGAGGAAATGGTAGAGAAGTTGCAGTTGCAGATATTGAAATATTTTAAATCCTATGACATTTCATGGATAAAAGAGGATCATATGGTGTTGGTAAGTTAACAATGTTGGGTTCTGTTTAAAAAAGGAAGATATCATGATAAGGTATTATATTATATAATGCCTATGGATGTATGTCATGTTTTTTTGGGTAGACCTTGTTAGACCTTCGAAGTATGATTGAAAAAAAATATATGATGGGAAAAGAAATACATATACTTTTGTGGCTATTAATAGGAAACAAAGATATAGGCCTTTGGAGGAACCTTTTACAGGGGAAATTTTTTACCAATGCTCAAATTCACATGGTTGATAGAAGGAAATTATTTGAAGGTGTGAGACATGAGAATTTTTCTTTTGCTATTATTCCAAAGATGACTAGAGATATAGGTTTCAATAGTGAATACCCTGTAGATATTAAGGACATGTTGGATGACCATGATGATGTGATTTAAAATAATATACCTGATGGTTTGCCACTAATTATGAGCATTTTTATTTGCATGGATCTAATTCCTAGAACTATTTTTCCTAATAAAGAAGCTCACCAGTTGACACCATTAGAGAATGAAGAGTTGAATAGACAAGTGTATGAAGTTTTTTAGAGAGGGTTGATTAGAGAGAGTTTAAGTCCTAGTGTAGTACTTACAATATTGGTACCTAAGAAGGATGGATAGTAGAGGATGTGTACAGATTCTAGACATTTATATAAAAGATTACTATCAAGTACTGATCTACTTTAACTAGGATAGATGACACAATGGATTGCTTGAGTGGTGCTAAGTGTTTCAGAAAGACATATTTAAAGAGTGGTTATCATAAGATCAGGATAAGGGAAGGGGTTGAATGGAAGACTACTTTTAAGACTAAATAAGGTTTGTATGAGTTGTTGGTAATACCCTTTTGTTTTTCTAATGCACCAAGTACTTTTATGATGCTTCTGAATGAAGTGTTGAAGGATTTTTTTGGGTGAATTTTTTAATAGTTTATGTGGATGACATTCTGATTTTTGATATGACAACAGAGGAACACCTATAACATGTAAGTAAACTAATGCAGAGGTAAAGAGAAGAGAATTTGTTGATAAATTTGAAGAAGTGTAATTTTATAAAATAAAACAAAAATGAGCTTGTATACCTTGTATTTGTGATTTTTCCTTAAGGTTTGAAGATCGATCTTGAAAATATTAGACCAATTATTGAATGGCCTGACCTGAAATTATTAGTGAGGTAAGATCATTCCATGCCTTGGTAGGTTTTTATAGGAAGTTCATTAGGAATTTTAACTCTTTTTCCAATGCTATGATTGAGACAATGGGGGGAGATAATAAGTAATTCAAATGGACACATGGAGCACAAAGAAGATTTGATTTGTTGAAGAAGAATGTAATTTAACAACCTGTGTTAGAACTACCTAATTTTTAGTAAGGTATTTCAAGTAGACTGTGATGCTAGTGGAAGTGCAATTAGAGTAGTATTGAGTCAAGAAGGTAGACAACTTTCTTCCCTTAGTGAAAAGTTGAATAATGCAAGGATTAAGTATTTTTTTATGATCAATAATTTTATTCTATTGTTCAAGATTTGAGAAAGTGGAGACATTACCTATTTCTTAAGGAGTTTGTGTTGTATACTGATAATTATCTTTTACAATATTTGCATAGTCAAAGTAAGTTGAATCATAAACATATGAGATGGGTTGAGTTCTTACATAGTTACTTATTTGGGTTGAAGCATATAAGTGGTATGTCAAACATTTTTTTATGCTTGGAGTAAAATGAGGAATATTATTATAGAAATGAATGTGATGGTTCTTAGATATGATGAATTTAAGACTTTGTATAATGATGATCTTGATTTTTATGAAAATAATGATCGATCACATTTGGTTACCGATAGTTCTTTGGGTACCAATAGTAATTTGAATTAAGGGTTTAATTATTAAGTACATGGTGTCTCCTAAGGTATAAGGTAAATTTTACAAATTGTACCTTACGTGGCACCCTATACCTAGAAATTAGTGTTGAAATTGAATCAAGAGTCAACCACAAAATTGGAATTCCAAAAAGGTGCAAGAAGTGGGGTTTAATATTAAGATACTTACAGAAGGCCACATAAAGTGAAATAGCACCCATGGATGTAAGAGGATAAAGGAAAATGAGATAATTAAAGGGGCCACACATGAAATTAAGTGTCTACAATGTAAATTAATTCTATAAAGAATAAATATTTGAATTTCTACTGATTAAATACTTAGAAAGGTTTATAAATGTGTGATGGGATGACCACACACCAAAATGAGTGCTAAATAAGTATACATCATACACCTTGGCAAGGTGTTTGAAATTTAGAATATTACATATTTCAAGAATTCTTTGATCACAAGAGGATCATATCCATGCTTTTTTTTCCATGAAAGGAGTAACCCAGCCTATGGAGAGCACAAAATTATTTGTCTCAAATTGATTCTTATCCCCACCTATGATCAACAAGGGTAAATAAAAACTACAATAAAGTAGGAAGAGACAAGAAGAATATGGATCAGAGAAACTAGAAATACCCACAACTAAATAAAGTAAGGGACATGCCAAACTTAAAAAATGCACAAAGCGTGAAAAGTCAAGCTCAAAAATAATAGTTTTATTTCTTATCAACAAAGGTGAGACAAAATATCCAAAGTAAAGGCCAAAAAATGGGAATCAATGTGATCAAAAGAACATATAACACCTCAAGTCCCTAGGAAATGATATAAGAAGTGTAGAATTATCATACAACATAAAAATGCCACCTTAGTAGGCACAAGCATAATTAAAAATATATTTTTTTACCTGAAGGGAGATGGAATCCTTGGCTCCCACCAACGGATATAATCTGAGTTACCAACACCAAGATTGGTAAAATAATGATCCACAAGTATTACTTCCCTTTAAATATGGGATAAAATGCACTCATTGAGAGACTTGATCATGTTCAAATAATGCAAGATCATTTCTTCAATATTCAAACTCATCTTCTGAACATTCATCAAGCAATCAACAATATTCAAGGAATTAATTTCAAGCCACACCTTCCCAAATCCCTGAGAAAGGTCCAATTCGAGACCAATGTTGACATCCTTAGCTTGCATACCATGTCAAAAATATTTCCCATTGTATTTTTCACTTTATCAAACAAATGTGTACTCTAATCTTTCAAGAACAATTAGTTAAAAATGCTTAGTGTTTAATTCTTTATATTTATGCTAATTTTTACATGAAATAGTTCTTCCTCCATTCTATGATTAATATATAAAATAATATCCATTATCGCCCCATGATACCATACACATATGGATATGTGTTATGTTCACCACTTATTAATTTATTCTTACAAGAAGTCATATAGAGCATGGCCACATAGTAGAAATATGATATAGCCTTAATCTTGTTATATCCATAAAGGTATGAGTATTAACAAACTAGCTACCATAAGTGATGCATGAGCATCTTGGGTTCATTGCATTCTTGAATAAAAAAAAAAATCTGATTTTTTGTTGTTCATGGTCACTGGTTTCCATGTTTATTTTTTGGTCAAGCTCTAAATATCTCCTTCGGTTGGGGTCGTAGATTCGTGTCCTTGATATCATTGGGAATATTATCCTATATTAGAGTATCGCGCCTAAAGTAGTGTTGTATTCTTTAATTGTGTTTAGAATGTGATCTTCATATTCTTGCAATAGTTAGTGTTTGGAACCTTTGTTAGATTTCCTTGATCGACAGTATTGATGATTCATTTTCCTTTGTACCTACATGTTTGGAAATATTTTTGTATGATTTCTCCTTATGCTTAATTATTTGGTTAAAGATCTTAGATCGGAGGTAGACTAGGGATTAGTTGGTAACATGGGTTTTTATTCTTGGAAAATGTAATCTTCAGGCCAACCTATTAGGTCGTGGTCATGTATTTAAGTTGCTTCTTGGTTCTTAATTGAGAAGGTTGAAGGTAGTAAGCTAGGTTTTTAAGGAGGTTGTTTGTAGTCATAGGTAAGGAAGAGTAGTTAGGTTTGATTTTTAATAATCCCTTGACATTTGATTTGGGCATGTTGACTACTATTATTGGACTTTGTAATTGTTTTACCTATCAATTAAAAGGTTACATGTGTGTTCCATACTCTAGATCTGTGTATTTTCTTCTTGAAATTTGAGTTTCTACTGTGTAACTCTTGCTTCAAGGTTGGACTATTAAATTTATTGGACCCTCTTACCTTTAATACAATAGGTGGTATCAGAGAAAAGGTTTTTCACTTTGGTGAATAGATCTTATCTCCTAAGTGTGTGGTTACTTATTTTATTTTTTGTGGGGTAGAAGACTAAGGATCTGACCTGGGGTTGCAAAGGATTCATTAGAAATGGATAGAAGATGTTATAGAGGTGGAAGAGGTACAAACCCTAATTTTTTCAAAATGTTGAGACAAATCACTTCCCAGTTAGAAGCGGTGGAAACAACATAGAGGAGAGGTCGAGATATTGTAGAAGTAAGTGATACTGAAGAATAAATTAAAGAACATGGTGATGGAGAAGCCAAGGAACAACTTGAAATGGATCAAGGAGAAGAAAGCTATAAAAGAGCCCTTACTAGGGTTAATACGAGACCACATTTTAATCCACGTATAGATTATGATGGCTGATTAGATGAACATGACTTGTTGCATTAGATCTTTGCTATAGAAAATTATTTTTATTTTGAAGGTACTGATGAAGACAAGAACGAAAATTATGTTTGTATTATGTTAAGAGGTCATGATTAATTTTTGTGGGATCCTTTTCAGAATGATAGTAGGAATAGAGGTAAAGAGGATATCAAATCTTGGTATAGCATGGTGAACAAGAAGAAAGAAAAGTTCTTAACCTCTGATAATCAGGTTAGTTTGATCATAAGATTATAGAATTTGAGACGAAAGGAGATGACTGTGAAACTCTAAACCCATGATTTTTACAAGTTAGATAATAGATATAGCTTTAAATAAGATGAAGTAGAGAGAGAGAGAGTTGCAAGATACCAGAAAAGTTTGAGGATGTAAATACAAGAGGAGCTTACTCTGGTTAAGATTGGGAATGTAAAAGATTCTTATCAGTATGCCCTAAAAGTTGAAGACAAGTTGAATAGAAGACAGAGGTAAATACTCCTAAAAGGAATTCTTATAGTCGTGGCTATAGGAATGAGGACTACTGAAGAGATGATAAAAGGGTGTATAAGGGAACTTGTTTTAAGTGTAGTGTAGAAGGTCATACGGTCTTTAAATTTAAACAAGGTAGATCTGAAAGAAGGATTGAAAATAGCACAAGGACATCTCTTTAGGGAGAATAGGGATCTTGTAAATCAGTTAATAATAACCAGGCTGAAATAGGGAGAGACATGGATCATGAGGAGAACATGTACTATGATGAAAACATGGAGAAATATTTGAAATGAAAGAAATTGTTTTGAATGAGAGGTCTTGTTGGTGGTAAGGTATGCAAATTTGTTGTTGATGGTGGTAGTTTTTAGAATTTGTGATTTGACGAAATGGTTGACAAGTTGTAGTTGTGGAGATTGAAACATTCTAAACCATATGAGATTACATTGATAAAAGATGATCAAAAGGTGTTGGTAAATGAAAAATATTGGGTTAAGTTTAAAATAGGAAAATATCATGATGAAGTATTGTGTGATATAATACCTATGGATGTATGTCATGTTTTCCTGGGTAGACCTTGGAAGTATGATAAAAAAGCAATATATGATTTGAAAAGATATACATATATTTTTGTGGCTAATTATAGGAAATATGTATTGATGCATTTGGAGTAACCTTTTAAAGCGTAAATTTTTACCACTGCTCAAATTTGCATGGTTGATGAGAGGAAATTCTTTGAAGGGATTATACATGAAAAAATTTGTTTTTATTTTGTTCCAAAGAAGACTGGAGATCTAGGTCTGAGTGGTGAATACCCTGTCAAGGTTAAGGACATGCTGGATGAGTATGAAGATGTGATGTAGGATAATGTACCTGATGGTTTACCACTGATTAGGAGTATTAGTAATTCGATGAATCTAATTACTAGAGCTATGTTTCCTAATAAATAAGCTCACTGGTTGATACCTGTAGAGAATGAAGAGTTTAAGAGATAGGTGTATAAGTTGTTGGAGAAAGGATTAATCAAAGAGAGTTTGAATCCCTATGTAGTAACTATGGTATTGAAAACTAAGAAGGATGGACAATGGAGGATGTGTAAATATTCTAAAGAAATAGGCAAGATTACTATCAAGTATCAGTCTCCTTTACCTAGGATGGGTGCCATAATGAATTGCTTGTGTGGAGATAAGTATTTCAGAAAGATTGATTTGAAGAATGGTTATAATCGGATTAGGATAAAGGAAGGTGATGAATGAAACACTTCTTTTAAGACTAAAGAAGTTTTGTATGAGTGATTGGTAATGCCTTTTGGTTTGTCTAATGCAGCAAGTACTTTCATGATGCTTATGAAAGAATTGTTGAAGGAATTTTCGGGAAAGTCTGTCATAGTTTGATTTGATGACATTCCGATTTTTAATAATACAAAAGCAGAACACCTCTCACATGTAAGGAAAGTATTGAAGAGGTTAAGAGAAGAGAATCTATTGATAAATTTGAAGAAGTGTACTTTTATGAAGAATGAGCTTGTATACCTTGGATTTTTAATTTCTTCTGAATTTTTGGAGATGGATCCTGAAAAGGTTAGAGCAAATATTGAATTGTTGAAACCTTAAAGTGTTAATGACGTAAGATCATTCCATGCCTTGGAAATTTTTTATAGGAAGTTCATTAGGATTTTAGTTCTGTTTGCAATGATATTCCTTCGACAATGAGGGGATATGATAAGGAATTCAAATAGACACATGGAGTGTAGATAATCTTTTATTTGTTGAAGTAGAAGGTAACTGAACAACCTGTGTTAGCACTACCTGATGTTATTAAAATATTTAAAGTATATTATGATGCTAGTGGAAGTGAAATCAGAGCAGTATTGAGTCAAGAGGACAGACGACTTGCTTACCTTTGTTAAATGTTCAATGATGCAAGGAGGAAGTATTTTTTTATTATCAATAATGTTATGCTATTTTTCACGCTTTGAGGAAGTGAAGATATTACTTATTGCCTAAGGAGTTTGTGTTGTATACTAATCATTAGGATTTATAATATTTTTATAGTCCAATTAAATTGAATTAGAAACATATGAGATGGGTTTAAGTCTTAAAAAGTTACTTATTTGTGTTAAATAATATAAGTGGTAAGTATAACAAAAATGTTGATGGTTTGAATAAAATAAGGAATGTTATGACAGAGATGAAGGTGATAGTGCTTGGATTTGATGACTTAAAGACTTTGTATAACGATGATCTTGATTTTTCTGAAAAGAATGATGGATTACCTTTGGTTTGCAATAGGAGTTCTTTGTTGGATTATTTCATACAAAATGAATTGTTGTTCAAAGAAGTTCAGTTGTGTATACAAAGAGGATCTATGAGGGAAAGTTTGATTAAGGGGAAATATCATGGAGGATTAGCTGGATACTTTGTGATTGATAAGACAGTGAAATTTATCAAGGAGTAGTATTAGTGGCCGCACTTTTGTAAGGATGTTAGGAATTTTATTCATAAGTGTAGGATTTGTCAAGTTGCTAAAGGGAATAGTCAGAATACTAGATTTTATACACTATTACCTAGACTAGAGAAATCTTGGGAGGAGATTAGCATGGATTTTTTTCTTGGTTTTCTGAAGTGTCAAAGAGGTAATGATTAAGTTTTTCTGGTGGTTGATAATTTTTCAAAGATGGCTCGTTTCATTCTATGTAAGAAGACATCAAATGGAGTACATATAGCTAATTGTTTTTTCAAGGACATTGTCAGATTGCATGGGTTGCCTAAGACCATTATGTCAGATAGGGATACTAAGTTTCTTAGATATTTTTGGAGAACTCTTTGGAGGAAGGTTAACAAATAATTGAATCTTAGTTCTACATTTCACCCGCAGACTAACAGAAAGACTGAGGTTATTAATAGAAGCTTGGGAAATTTTCTGATATGCTTGGTTGGTAAAAATGTTGGTCATTGGGATTTCGCTTTTGCACAAGATAACTTTTCTTATAATAATTTAGTGAATAGGAGTACTTGGAGGAAACCTTTTGATATTGTTTATGGTTTACATCCTAAAGGAGTAACAAAATTGAGAATTATCAGTGTTGAAGAAAAGAGGAGTGTTGAAGTAGAACAGTTTGCCAATCATATGAAGAATTTACATGATGGTGTTAAGAAACATTTGGAAGCCATGAGTAATAAGTATAAGGAGAGACCAAATAGAAAGAGGAAACATAAGGAGTTTGAGCTTGGTGATGAAGTGATGGTTTTCCTAGTGAGGGGTAGATATCAAGTTGGTACCTATAGTAAGTTGAAGATGAAGAAGTTTGGACCTTGTAATATTTTGATAAAGTTTGATAGAGGGAATGTTTATGAATTTGAATTGCTAGATGATGTGGACATATCAAGTACATTCAAAATAGAAAAATTGTATGAATATCATAAATTAAATAGCAGTGAATGAGATGGACCAGAGTGTTAATTACAACATCCTAAGAACCAGAAGAAAGAGGTTGAACAAATCTTGGATACCAGACTTTGTGGAAGCACTAGAGGAAAGTAATATGAAGAATATCTTGTTAAGTTGAAGAACATACCGGTTTAGGATTCTTCATCGATTTCCCATGTGGAGTTAAATTGATTTGGTTTTTCTTTATATTAGAAAAGTGAGAGGATAAATTTTCAAATAACCCCAAGTGTCAGATGCAAGAGCATCTTGGGTTCACTATAATCTTGCATCAACAAAAACATCTAAGTTTTTTTTTGTTCCTATTCACTAGTTCTTCTGTTTCTTTCATGGTCGAGTTCTACACATCCCTAGCTGTTATGGTTGTAGATTTGTATCCTTGAGATAATTAGGAATCTTTTCCTATGATTGTAACTCATTTGGAGTATCATGCTTAAGCTTGTGTTGGATCATTTATCTATTTTTAGAATGTGTTCTTCATATTATTGTGTCGGTTAGTGTTTGGATCCTTGGTTGGATTTCCTTGATTGATGGTGCTAACGCCTCATTTTCCTATGTAGCTACACATTTGGGTAACTTATTTGTATTATGTCTCCTTCTGATTCAATTATTTGTTAAAGATATTAGATCATAGGTCGACTAGGGGTTAGTTGGTAACACATTCTGTTGTTCTTGGAAAATGTAATCTTGATGCTGACCTATTAGGTCATGGTTGCATATTTAAGTTGGGTATTGGTTTTGGTTTGAGAAGGTCAAAGGTAGTATGCTAGGGTTTGAAGGAGGATATTTTGTAGTCATAGGTCAGGAAGAGTATTTAGGTTTTCTTTGTAATAAGCCTTTGGGATTTGAGCTCAATATGTTGACTGCTATTGCAATACTTTATAATTATTTTACATGTCAATGAAAATGTTGCATGCATGTTCCATACTCTATCTCTGTGTATTTTCTTCTTTAAATGTTTGAGTTTCTACTTTGTAACTCGTGTTTCAAGGTTGGATTGTTTATTTTCTTGGACTCTATTACCTTTATTGTAACTATAAGTCAATTAATCAATAATATACTAAATATAATACTACATAAATATTTAAGTAGGGTTGGGTGTAATACACGATGTAATAGATTATGCATGTGTGTGTGTGTGTGTGTGTGTGTGTGTGTGTGTGTGTGTGTGTGTGTGTGTGTGTGAGAGAGAGAGAGAGAGAGAGAGAGAGAGAGAGAGAGAGAGAGAGAGAGAGAGAGAGAGAGAGCGTGTNGAGAGAGAGAGAGAGAGAGAGAGAGAGAGAGAGAGAGAGAGAGAGAGAGAGAGCATGTATTTAAATAAATATTATTATGCTATTAAGTTTCATTTACAAGATGCTCCTGACACATGACCAAATAATTTACAAACCATCTTCCTTGGGTTCACTATTGAAGACATTATTGTAATTTATCTTATGAAACCATTTCAATAAAAAAATCACATTGGTACCTACAATGATATCGTATAGTATCAATTGACATAATCACATTGGTAGTTACATTTTCCTATAGTTTTATATATATTAGGTGGCCATCAAACTCGCGTGAAAGATTTAATTTCCTTATGGAAATATTTGGAGAAATGACTTGGTAATCATCCCCTTGAGTTCTCAAAGATGTCTTCTTATGTAGCAATTAATAATAATATTGGCTGGTTCCTAAATTTTGATGAATGCACTTCTTACAAGGGAGTCCAACCTACACTTTTCTTTTGATGAATGTTGAGCTCTCCAAGTCATTTCTTGAAGATGTGTTCTTATGGTTTGGATAATCCTTGTAATCAGCTACACGATTATGATGACACCATTTTTATTGTTATTTTTCTTTGGTACTAGTCACTTGGATTTTGATACTCTAATAATCATTAGAAGGGTGGTGCATTTGGTGGAAGATTACTTTTGGTCATCACTTCATTGTTGAGGATCCTATCTCTTTAGAGGATGACTCAATTGAGATATTTGATGAGTGCTTTTATTTTAGGTTGGCATTTTCATGTCCTAATATCCCATCCTCATCATGTTCTCTTCCTTTTTCTCCTCAACCTTCACCTCTCGTCGTGTCTTTAGTGGTCATTGGTATTCTTTCTCCTCATCTTCCTATTGTTCTGTCTTCGTAAGATTTTTGTCCCCTTAAGATGGTCTACCTATTCTTCTATCTCCTTGTGGCTTTTTAGATGACAACATTGCTTAGACTATTGTTCACAGATGGAGGAAAAGTCATATTTCTTATTTTCTCCCTCTTTCTTCTACTATGAAAGATAGGTTATTAATATAGGACCATGAACCTTGTTTCCCACTAGCTCCTAGCTCCAATTGAAGCTTTTGTTAGTTTTTTTCCCTGAATGCTATCACTTGTCAGATTTTTTTAATGGGTTTGGGCCCTTCATACTTACTCTCATAAAAATAACTAGAGAGATGATGCACAAACTATTTATTTCATCTCTAGTCACATATCGATTTCTATTAGATTGTTATATTTGACAAAGTTCTATGATATTATATGCTTATTATTTTATGCGAAATTGATTACAAAATCTGACCATGTATTTCATTTCAATGAACGCAAAACCATATTAAATATTATCCAAGATTATTTTGTGCATTCTTTATAGAACTTGAAACAATCCCAACTCAATGTCATTTTATGTACCATGCTATATGACTCTACTTTTACTTTGTGTCATGCACATATGAATCAAATTTTGAAAAAATGCATGTACTTTAGATAATTGCTACTTACGCACCCTAACCTTTCACATGTCAAACTTATATATTGTAATCATATTAAACCATATTATTTTAAGTCATCTACATAACATGACATATTGTGTTATTATTTTGATATATCTCCTTATAAATTTCCAAATTTCTTTTTGCTAATCATAACCCTTAATAATCTTTTAATATATCAATTTACTTGGACTTGCTTTCGCTAATAAAATCTTTCCCTTATAAAATCTTTGAACATTGTCCGTCACCATGACAATACCTCTGAAAATCTATTCCAAGTTCACTTCGTCTGAGAATACCCTTTACATTATTTTGTAAACTCTCAAGCATAACAATGAATATTACATTTTTATCTATCCTACTTTGAAACCAAACATTGCAACAATAGGTGGCATATGGAGTGATTGAAATTGCAAGGCTCTCTAAGGCCGGCGAGACTTACCATTACTGGCTACAGTGAAATGCAATTTCCTTCACTTTCTGATCTCGCTTCTAATGAATATCTATTTACCCTGAAATACATTAATTTGTTGGGCCATAGAAAAAGGTTCTTGACAGTACTCTTGTACGTAAATGGGGAAACAAGAATCGGTAGTGTCACTAGAAAACGCCGTATACTCTGATGGGCTCTGATGACTTGAATGCATGTCCTTAGGACTCTCAATGGAGGAAGCTGGTATTTCAGTGAAACTATGGTCTAGTTGGTGGGGACTCAATGATTCCCTTTCTGAGCTAATGGCCAGACGAGCCTGGGCAAACCTCAATTCATCCTGCAAATATGCAACCTGCAAAGTAAACAAAACTTTAGCTCTAAAGGAATTTTAAACAGTCAAATTGAATTTAAATACTAATAAACCGCGTTCATTATTACAGCAAAAGAAGCTAACTATGCTATTCAACCTTAAGAGAATCTCTTTACAACTATTTCTGTTGTATTTCTGCATCTATTTTAAATAAAAGAGGGGTTAAAATAAATATAAATATGTTAAAGACTATAACTTTACCTTTTCTTTTGATTTGACTTGAAGGGCATCTTCTTATTACAATTTACTCTAAAACTTAATTTCACTTGGGAGAAGGGGTTATCCAATACATTTATTAAAATATTAAAATATATAAAGCGTTCTTAAAAGCTAAAGATGAAGAATCTTAAATACCCTCTGACTTTGTATTGAATTGCGATTCGAGCTATAGGGAATCATATTGAGATGCTTTTGACAATTGGCTTTTTTCTTTGAGCGTGAAATTTTTATTTCGTTTATGAATCGATATTTTCGTTGACATTCCCTGATACATTTTAAGAAAGGGGATGGAAAACTAATGTCAACTATAACTATCTATCTATTTATGCCATGAAAATCCAAGGTTAAACGTAATCAGTTGGGATATCACATATACTTGAAACTGTAAATTTAATCTTAGATAGGCGACCAATTTGGCAAGGTAGTTAAATTGTAAAAATAAACAAATGGCACAAGCTTTCAAAAGTTTCTACAAATTCTTAAAGATTGTTTATGAAATTGTCAAAATCTTAGACCACATTCCACGATCCACCATCAAGCTTGATGTTTTTTTATCAACTCTCCCCATTTGAGATGATAGATCTGTGTGTTCTAAAACCTCAAATGCTCACACAGAATTAACTCCAAGAAGAATCTTTGAAGAAAACACCTTTCAGATTATTTAGGCCTCTTATGCCTTTTAATAGAACACAGGGAGAACCAAATACTATCACACTCCTTTCATCTGAAACCTTACCTCTTGGCATTTATAATCTACCTTCTCTCTCAATATAGCAACATGTCTATTTCACATATTGCTTAATGCTTGAAAGTATTATAAAGATCATTTTAACATGGCAATCCAACCTAAACGGCGGCTCAAGGAAACGCAAACCCTCCATTTCAAATAGACTCTTTGAAAGCACTATACATGTATGTTACCAGAAACGAGAAACAGCAAACGAAATATTTACAGATTGCATTTTAAACTAAATAACCTAGGTAGAATAGACAGGCATTAACTAAATACTATGGAAGCATGTCACTAAATATTTCCCTATAAACAAATTTGCTTCGATAATTGATGACCCTCTATAAGAATTCCAAAGAAGTTAGAGTTTAACCTGGCGTTGAAGAGAAAGGATTTGTGAAACACAGCCATAGATGGGATCCTGCAGGCGAGACTGGGCCTCATAAGAAATGCTCGTCACTGCACCATATCGTTCTTCTTCTGATGAAATATTTTGCAACAACTTAGAAAAGTTACTGGCACCAAAAATCTTATGTATTGCAGCAAAATCAGATGCACCCAATTCTTCAGACGAAAAATAAGGGGCAAACACACACCCTTTAACACACTTCCTCCTCAGAAACTTACAAGCTCCACAGGGTGTTCTAACAGCCCCTCTGCTCGCCATAATATTCTTATATTTCTTAACCCAATTACAGAACCCTAATCTCTTTTCCCAAATGGATTTCTAATCTCTTTCCCAAAGGGGTTTCTAATCTCTGTAATGTTCTGTTAGAACGGATTCAGCTCTCCGTTGTGTTTTCTGTAATTATAAAACAGAGAAACTGCGAGGAAGAACCCAAAATAAATAAAGGAAGGAAAGTGGAAAACGGAGAGAAACCAAATTAGATGTAGGAGCCAGGTTAGATCACTTATAAGTAGTTCTGTTGCCTTTTAAGAAGTGGGATATAAGTAAAGAAAAATTGAACGAGGGAACATATTGGTGTTGAGAAAATTGACTGATAATTCCATTTTGCAGGTCATTTCCTTATCACGTTTCCGTGCTGTCTGTTCATCCAGCGACATAGTAGCTGGCCTCCATAGCCCAAAAATAAAAAAGTAAAAGAAAGACTATAATAATGATTAGATTCGTAGGAAGATTAAACAATTCCAAAGAAAGTACAAATTTGCCTGCCGATCTAATCATCGTAACAAAAGCTGGAAAATGTTTATACAATTTTGTAAACTTAATAGGCTGCCAATATTGGCTGGGCATTGCGCATTATTGCAGTTCGAGTCAATCTTTTTGTTGGGCGGTGTCGTCAGCAAACATTTCTTGGGTTTAGGGTTGCCTTCATGCGTATATTATACCAAAGATGGCTCTCGTGAAGAAGTTGGTCTGGTTTGGAAAAAGGTGCAGATTCATTAATTAATGGTTATGGAAGGTATCGAACTGGACGAATTTATTGATATTTATTTCTAATGTATTAGATAATTCTCTGGGCAGCCATCAGAAATCGGAAAGAAGAGCATATTCACCGACAGGTTAGGTCTACGGTTATCCCCAATTGCCTGCCACCTCCATTAAGGGGATCATCGCCTCCATAAAGTTTTGGCGTGATACATAGAATACAAAAACTCCACTCATAAAATTTTTTATGTTAGCGATATCTATATATTCTATTCAAATTAAACACTTGCTTTTTTTCATTGAAAAGGTTCAAGTTTTAAAAGTTTTTACTGCGTACTGAACACAGACGTAATGCATTTAGTCATGTTTCCCAAAAACCATACCTTGATTGTCAACATGGTTTAAAAGGTGTCTTACTTCGCCCTTTTATGTTTTATATATTTTGATACCTATAAATGTGACCGGAGGTGGTCACCCGTTATGTTCATGTAAAAAATATAGTTATAATTCTATGGGCAGCAGCAATAGGTCATGTCTAAAAGAGAATAGTTGTTCATAACATAGCTAGATTTAAACTTGAAATGGTAGAACTCGCTAATCCCACTTGTCATAGTAGTTTAGGACTTCTTCAGAGTTCATATCTAACCAAGGCTTCTCTAATCTTCTCTAATCAATAATCTTCCTCTCACGGATCTGATCTGTGGTGATTTTCCTATCATTGTTCAAGGCTCGGTTGTCTTCAAATCCATCTGGAAAGCCTGGAACCATGTTAAGAAATTCATAAGGAATAAAGATTATCATGA
>MU226169.1:5559862-5571481 GCA_018584345.1 Thuja plicata
AGCTCCAATAACAAATTTGGTTAGTACTTAATACACCGATCAAGTATCGGTTGACTAATATGAAGTGCTGCGATCAGATATAATCAAGTAGCATGGTCAAGTGACTTGGTTATCGGGTGATTTATTATTAATACTGATCGCATGTTAAGCACTGATTTGTATCGGTCATCCTTAGTACCAATGTGATCAGTTTACATAGTGCAATGTGTATTGATCTAAGATACCAAATAATATCAGATATCACTAATATGTATTAAATGATGATTATTAATTATCAACCGTTGGGCACTTGTAATGATTGCACCATATTATCAGGTGCTATGAATTTTTATTGTATTTAGGATAACTGATTTGTTATGAAAGGACATGACATTATAGAGTCATGTCTCCTCAAGGAGACATGTCTCTATAATGGCATGTCTCACAAATTTCATATATATAATCATTAGTTGTTTGATAAAAGAAAAATATATACAACGAATAATGCGAGTCCTACTTTATCCAATCCGTAGAATATAGATATTAATCTATTATATATATCTTGCGATTAAATATATTACTTATATTGAGGTTACATAAGAAAAATTAAAAGCCATATAAATCTGATCCAAAAAATTAACAATAATTATCTGTAATTCAATCTTGAATCTAAATAGATCTTAATTTTCTTAATCTCGTCAATAAGAGATCTAGTTAATTTATTTGAATAGGTGTTTCCAACTTTACTTTGTTGCACTACTAGATGAAAAAATATATTAGACTATGTTAGGAAGCATTTCATTGTTATGGGATTGCAAGTCTAAAGGTGTATTAAAATTATAGGTTTTAGGGATGTAGTCAATGGTTATTTCAAATGATTATTACTTCTCAAGTTGCAGTTGTATCCTATTAGATATTGGTATTAAGCATGATATTCATTTTCTTCTGATTCTATCTCATTGTCTCTCTCGTAAGGAAACATATATTTCTTGGGCATAATACTTGAATCATATCCTAAATGAGCTAATTATTTTCTTTCTAAAGTTTTAGATTCTAAAATTTCTATGTTAAAGACCATATTATAGAAACAATTGTATAATTTTAGAGGGTACATTTACAATGAAATTGTATCATCGTAAATTTTAACCCTGTACAATTTAGACCACTTTTTGTGCCCTTCCCTTAGTGTGTGCTTATCTCTTATCCAAGCTTATTTTTGGCCAATATACTACAAATCTAATTCGATATGCTCTCATGTTGTGTTGGAATTGTTTCTATTAGAGGTGTTGAAATTCATGCTTTGTCATTGATGTCAACATATGTTTCAGCTACTTTCATGAGAAGTCTCAGATAGACTGGTTATCACAGGTACATGTAAGACTGACATAAGTGTACAGATATTGTACAGGCTTTCAGAGAATGTGAGCATGGAGATGTATATAGGGATGAGTAGAGATCTTATATCTAAGGTCTCTTGGTTTGATATTACTATTGGCATAAGTTATAGTAGTTCTGGTGAAGACTGGTTACATAATAGTGACAAAGAATTATGATAGCTCGATAGTTTGTGTGTTTTTGGGATAACTTGGCTGCGAGCACAATTTAGGATTTATGAACTTAAGGCGTGGTAGAAGACATGTTGGAGAATATTACTTGTGATTCTTGGGTTACTGAGTTCTTGGTGGCATCATCTAAGGCATGTGATCTCACAAAGATCTATTTGTGGCCGATTATAGTGGTGTATCTTGTTTAGAGGATGGTGAGGGTAGATTACTGATCTTGGAGCATAATTGATGATTTGTATTTGATGTTTAATTGTGTAAAGCAACGTGTGTATCTTATAAAGGGTCTATATAATTGTTTGTGCATTGGGGAAGTCTTAACTAGCCAACCTAATTTTCTATTGTAAACTTGTATAAATGAGAGTTGTTTCTTAGTGAAGTAGTATGGAAGATGTGGAAGCTCTGAGCTTGTAATTGTGAAGTTTGTTAGATGTAGAGCAAAGATAGTGATTTTAATGAATGTCACTAGATTTTTTTAGGCAAAGGAAATGCTATCAGCCAATTCACTGGTTATTGTATATTTATCTATATGAATTTTGGACAATGTGTTCAAAAGGTGGATTTAACCTTCTCATTTGGGCAGTGAGCCTCTTTTTTTCTCTTGACTCCTAACGGGGTTTGTCCTTTAACAAGGACTATGTACTATATGTAATAATCAACTCCTAACAGTACTAAATATCCTAACATAGATACAATGCTTTCAGTACATTATTTGTGGGTGTTAATTCCCATTGGGTTTTTTTTTCCCTCAACATGGTTTCATGAACAAGAATCGCTTGTGTTATGGTGTTGTATTTGATGTGTTCAAATTGGCATTGGGGTGATCTCACAATAGTGTGTCCCACTTTTTGAGACGAAGGACTTCGGACTTGCTCCCAAAAAAAAAAATTGATGGCTTCACGTGAAGTATTAACTTCGTGTGAAGTGACTGATAGGATTTGCGCGAAGTACCCTATGTGGGTGACTTCATGTGAAGTCATGACTTCACTCGAAGTACCCCATGTAGGGTACTTTTCGCGAAGCCATACTTCGTGCGAAGCCATTTTTCACCAAAATTTGTATAAATTTCTGGCTACCCATTTCATTTTTTTTTCTCGGCAAATTTGGCTATGCCATTGAATATTTTATTTATAAAAAAACCTATTTCAAAGGCTCAGGAGGGAAAGAAACAAGAAAGAAAACCCTCCTTCCTTGCCATTACATACTTACAATCATTTCACAGCCATTAGAGGCTGATGAAAAATAAACTAATAGCTTAACATATTTGAGCATCTGTTACCACATCTACAAAAGTTGAGATAAATATCTCGATGTACAACTGACAGAGGCTAAACTATTTACATTCTCCCCTGAATATTTAAAAACTATGCGGTTACGAAAGCCTGATCTGCCAAAATTGAGGACAAAGATACCCCGTATTTCAAAAATTATAACCCCCCAAAAGAGTAAAGAAAAATCTACATTATTCATTTTGTTTTACCCTTTCTACGCCTAGACGTGACTGATGGTGTCTGTGAAGTTGACACAGCTGGGGATATGTCACCCGATTCACCATCCACATAGGTGAGCACCATTATGAACCTGTCAAACAACAAAAATGCATTCGCTACCATTCCACTCGGCAGAATGTCCATAAACTTAATTATTTATTTTCATAGATAAATAATATCTCGGCCCTACAGAGCAAGCTTTAATACATCGTATAAGCGAATTATTTTTTGGTATCTAACTCTGTCAGGTGGAAGAGGCCCCCTACCCAAGCCATAGATGGCCGCAATTGATAATCATTTAATGCTTCTTGAAGCTCTTCCACCGAGACAAAGCCCTCTTTAATTAACTTCTTTGTCATTTTAAAAAAGACATCAAAATCTGGCACCATGTCATACCAGTTGGAAAGAAAGACCAACACCATTTGAGTGTGTAGGATATGTCGAGGATCATTTGACAACGTGATACCGTCACCCACAATGCCTTTAATGGCATGCAGTACAAGTTCTGGGAGCTGTCGAAACACAATGTTCATCTATCGACCCAGATATGGGCCTGAAATTGGGTGCTCCCAATGTTGTACTCTTAATGCAATTCTCATATTTAACTCTCTGTAATCCATTTGCTTATCAGAAAAAACCCCAATTTTAAGACCTTTCTTTGTCTCGATAGATCCAAAATGAACCTACTCTGTGTGATAAATAGGTCTAGCTTGATGTATACGTCATGTTTGAAAATGTGAATTTCCTTGGGGAAAATACTGCATGTGTTTGGGATTTTGGTAATCTGGGAACCTTGCTCTGTATTGATTATTACATTTAAAGAGGACATATATCGCTTGATTTTCGTCCTTCTTGGCATGGATGAAATCTTTTGAATCTCCACCTCCTCACTATTATGTCAAATCAAATTGAAATCATGTTTTTCCTTCATTACTACCTTTCCTAATCACATGTGCCAACACCTTGCACACTGATTTGGGTGACCTCTATCTACTTACCATGGCCAAAAAATATTATGGTGTCATGATTTGAGATATTTATGTCCTTTGTGACCAATTGATCACCCTTAACTGTCACTTCCATGTCTTGCTCACTTTACATATTACATTCTCCTTTTAGATATTTAAGTACCTTTGACGTATGGACATGTATGAATTCTCTCTCCTAGTCCATCTTGATTCCATCAGCCCCCAATTTTTCTAGCCAGCCGGCTAGTTTGTTCCCTTCTCTATAACAATGTGATATCGTGTATGAAGACAATTCTAAGAGAGCAGTGATCACTTCTTGTAGAGTTTATTTGATTTCCCAACTAACCGCCACTTGTTTGGACATAAATGAGATTATTAGGAGAGAATCACCCTCTATATGAAGGTCCCTAATGCCCAATTGATATGCTAATCTGATCCCGCACAAAAGTGCCCTTGCTTTGGCCATATTATTTGTGCCATTTGGCAGAGTGCAATATGCAGCTAATATTATAGATTTACCTTGTTTTCTCAGTACGAAACCCACACCACTTTTTCCTGTGTTTCCTTTACTTGCTCTGTCAAAATTTAGTTTGATTTTCTTTGAATTTGGTGGTGCCCATTTAATGTCTTTTCACACTATTGCTTTTGGCATATTTCCAATTAAGACTCCTAAGAATGGGATGCAGATCTGTGGCCATCTTGATAAAATTACATTTTCATATGACATGTAAGTTGAGGATATCTTTTTTTCCCTCAACACATGTGCATTCACCATTTCTGATGTGAATTTCTCCACCATGTTGTAGACCACATTTATAGGAGAAACTTGTTTCCTGAATATCCTCTTGTTTCTTTCCCACCAAATACACCAAACTATGGCTGCCGGGATAACTCTCCATATGCTTGAGAGAAATGATTCTTGATGTAACAAAGGCCACTATTGGAGCATCATTTGCAATGATTTGTGTAAGGGACCACTCCATCCTAGTTTTCCTAGAGCCCATTTCCATATTTCTTGTGAGAAGTCATAGTTTACAAGGTGGTGAATTGTGTCTTCCATATCTTTCTTTCATAGAAAGCAAGGGAATGTGTCCATAATCCCTAGTCTTTTGAGCCTTACACTTGTTAAGATCCTATCTTGGGTAGCTAGCCAGAATAAAACTCCAATTTTTGGAAGTATTGCATTGTTCCATGCTAAATTAAAAATGGAGTTAGGTAGTGGAGGTGCCTGGATGAGAGATTGATATCTTTCTTTGACTATATATTTTCCTATCTTTCTATTCATCCATAATAATAATCTATCATAGTCACCATTAATTGGTACAAATCATGAATTCATGATATCTTGCATCTCTTGTTTCTCTGATTGTGGAATCTGAAAGTGTGAAATGTCTTTCCATTGTGCTTTACCATTTTGAAGACATATGTAGTCTGCAACCTTGTTCCCCTATTGTAGCTCGAGTATTTGTTTAAATATTTATATTTGGGGACGTGTGTAACTGAGGGTAGGCATTCCATGAATCGTTCCAAAAGAGAGCTTTAGTGCCCAAATTTATTTTCCAAGAAAGGTTAGGTAGAATGATCGCTCAGCTTTTGATAATAAAGTTCCACATATCTGAACCATATGGAGGATTGCTAATTGAGAAAATTCTCTTTGGGTCTTCGGAATCTAGGTAATTAGCTCTTATTACCTTAGCCCATAGACTATTAGGGTATTCATAAGTCTTCCAGGCCATCTTTTCCCCTAGGCTAAGGTTCCTTTCCTAAATTCTATGAAAACCTAGGTCCCCATTCTCTTTTGGTTTGCAGAGGTTTCTCCAAGATACCAGGGGTATCTTGGTTTTGTCATCCATATTGCTTTTCCATATAAAATCTTTTAGGTATTTTGAGATTTTATTCATCACTCTAAGATGTGTTGAGATTACTGACATGATGTAATTTGGGATGGAGTTGAGGACTATTTTTGCTAGCAAGATTCTTCCTACCAAGGATAGCCACCTTGCTTTCCATGAGGCAATTTTGTCTCTAATGTTTGACAGTATTCCATCCTAGAATGTGATCTTGTCTTTGCCTTGAAAAAGGGGTATTCCTAAGTATTTGTTAGGAGTGGTAGCTAGAGAGAATCCCAAAATTCTCTGAATAACTCTACTTGCCTTTTTGTTGGTATTAAATATGAAAATTTTAGATTTTCCTTCATTTAGTTTTTGACCTGAGGCCTCGCAATACTCTACCAATGTTTCTTTGATGATTTTTTCTTCTTTCACACATCCCTTACCAAAAACTAATGAGTCATCTACAAAGAGTGTGTGTCAGATTTTAATCTGTGACTGTCTGATTGAAATGCCTTCCCAAATGCCCTGGTTTTCCTTCATTGAAATGAGTCTGCTGAGACCCTCCGCAAGGATAATGAATAAAAATGGCAACAGAGAGTTGCCTTTTCTAATTCCTTGTGTAGATGAAAAGTAACCACATGGGGATCCATTAATCATTACTGAAAATTTGGCTCCTGTGATGCAAGACATAGTCCATTTTATCCATTTTTTATCAAAACCCATTTTTTCCATTATTGCTTTCAGAAATTCCTAGTTGACCCGGTCATATGCCTTAGTCATGTCGAGTTTAAGGACCATTGTTGGGAGGTTTTCTTCTTTGATGGAATGTAGGACCTTGTGTGCTATCAGAGCACCTTCCATAGTTTCCTTTCTAGGCACAAAAACACCTTGCTATTCTGAGATGATTTTTTGGATCAATTTCCCCAACCGAGTTGCCATTAGTTTTGAAATTATCTTGTAATGGTATTACACAATGATATTGGTCTAAAGTCATTAAAAGAAGAAGGTTGTGGAAATTTTGGAATGAGTGTAATAGTTGTGTTGTTGAACTGTCTTAGCATGCATGAATGTTTCCTAGATTCCTCTGCTAACCTTAGAATGTCCCTCCCCATAAAGTCCCAGCATTTCTAGAAGAAAAACAGAGTGAGTCTGTCAGGGCCCAGGGCCTTGTCTGATTTCATAGAAAAAACTATAGCTCGTACTTCTTCTAGTGTGAAAGGAGCCAATAGGGCCCTATTGTCCACATCTATAACCAAAGTTGGGATGCAATTCAGAATAGGGAGATGTTTGGTGGGGGTTGCATTTGGATTCGCTTAGAGGAGCTGGGAAAAGAATCTAGTAGCTTCATCCTAAATATCCCTCTGATTCTTGAGAATCATGTCATTGCCGTACTTAATTTGGAAGATAGAGATTTTATGTCTCTTTATTTTGATAGACATATGGAAGAAAGATGTGTTTCTATCTCCTTCTTTGAGTCACATTTATCTCAACCTTTGTCTCCAGAAGATTTCCTCTCTCAAAAGTAATTCATCCAGTTTTTGATTAAATTGAGCCTGTTCCTCATAGATTTCCACAGTCATGCCATAGTTAAGAATATAATCCTTAATATCTTCTAGTTTATTTTGAATTTCCTTTTTTTGTGAAAAGATCTTTCCAAAAGAGTTTTTGCTCCATTGCTTCATGTTGATTTTCATAAATGTAAGTTTTTTGGATAGTTTAAACATTTCTGTACCCGGTGTCCTTGGTGCTTGAACCCACCAAGTTTGCAATAGTCTAATGAAATTGGGATCTAGAAACCACATTTTCTCTATCTTAAAGTGAGGTCGTTTCATAGTGGGCTGGTGAGCAGTTTGGATTTCTGCAGATAAGGAAAAGTGATCCGATCCGGTGAGAGAGAGAATAGAGGATTGACATATGCCATGTTGAGCTAGCCATGGAGAGTTCACCAAAAACCTATCCAGTCTAGCACCAACAAAGTTTATTCCTTTCCTTTTATTTGACAATGTTATTTTACCATTTGGTGGAATATAGTCGAAGAGCTGGTTTCCAACTATGAAGTTATGGAAGTCATCTATGCCTAGGGGAGAAGGAGTGCCTCCCCCCATTTTGTCTTAAGCATCTAGATACGCATTAAAATCCCCCCCAGAATAATCTTATTTCCATGCATACCACTCAACAGTTGAGAAAGGGAATTCTAGAGTCTTTTTTTACTTAAAGGAGAAATTGGCCCATAAACATTGATAATAATGAAAGAGATTGAAAAAATTGTTACCTCTGCTGCCATCCAATTGGTGGTTTTTGATATCAACACTACTTGGCATTTATGTTTGTTCCATAGGATTTCCAACCCTCCTGACACACCTATAGTTGCTGAGGAGAGAAACCCCCAATTATACCAGTTTGGGAAGAGTTTGTTAGTTGCGTCTTCTAAAAGCTTGGTCTCTTGAAGTAACATCAGATCAGCACCTCCAACCAGAATCTGATTTTTAATCATCCGAGATTTGTTAGAGGCATTTAAATCTCTAACATTCCATGTTATAATTCTCATATTCCATTCAGAGAGAAGTTAGCTCTCCTACTTCCATTTAACTACTTTGAGATTAATGTTGAAGCCTCATCCTTACACTTCCTGGGTGTCTTCTTAAAGTTAATTGTTAGCTGTGTTCCCTGAGCTATCTATTCTCTTAGCTTGTTAATTCTAGATGATCTACCCCTTTATTTCTTTAGTGAGCTCAATTTAGCTGTTTTCGATAAATCTATCTCTGATTGGAATATTGAGCACACTATGTCTTTCTTACTAGAAAGATCCTCTGTATTCGTATCTTGCAATATAAGTTGATCTCCAATATCTATATCTGAATCTAAATTTGGTTCTGAACCACTGTGTAGGTCATCAAGTTTGTTTTCTGCCACCTTGCGGATAAGTGACTTCATCATAAGATCCTGGTCCAAATTTTCCATATTACCGATTTGAATGACACTTGGCCAATTGACATCCTCTTGTTTGTTATCCAAGAGAGTGTGAATATGGCCATCTTTTGTTTGTGGAGAAGGAACCCTAACAGGTCTATCTAAGAGATTTTTACTTTTAGTGACCAGGGGACTTGATTGTGGGCTGAATATAATCTTATCTGAGGGGAGAGTAGCTTCCTTAGTGAATTTTGGCAGATCCCCCAAGTCCACCAGAAGGATATTTCCCTTATTTTCTATCTTGTTTGAAGCTGAGGGAGCTGAGAGATTACACTGGCTACCAAAGTGGGCCTGGTATTTCTAAATTTTTCCCATAGTGGCCCCCAAATCTTGATAGACTACCATGTCTTGGGTGGGCACGGATGTCTTCCCGGAGCTAGGTGGGGTGTTTATAAGTGAAGGAGTTGTACCCTAAAGCAAAGGAGTTGTACCTATTTCATTTTTACTATTCACTTTTCTAGATTTAGTGGATGCGAGGCTTAGAGCGAACCAGTGATGACCAGTAGGACATCAGCAGCTCCCAAGCTTCTTTGATCTCTTGTGATTGTTACTAGAACCAGGTACACACATTTTTCTCATTTTTTATTGTAAATTGTATGTTTTATATTTATGTTAGTTAATTATTTGTTTTAAATAATATTTAGTTTGTAGAAATGTTAGAAAATGATAGTTGAATTTTAGAATATGTTAGAAAATTATAGTAGTATGTTATAAAATCATAGTAAAATGTTAGAAAATATTAGAAAACATTAAAAAAACATAGTATATTTATGTTTGCAAATGTTAGAAATTTGTAACTTAATATGTACACATTAGAAAATATTAGCAAATTGTAATTTACTATACATTAGAAAATTACAAAACTTAGTATATAAATTAGAAAAATTTAAAGTTTAGTATACATTAGAAAATATTAGAAAATATTATAAAATTGTAACTTAGTAAACATTAGAAAATATTATAAAACTGTAACTTAGTAAAATTAGAAAATTGTAAATTTTAGTATGTACATTAGAAAATATTAGAAAATTGTAAATTATAGTATGTACATTAGAAAATATTAGAAAATTATAACTTAGTAAACATTAAAAAATATTAGAAAATTGTACAACTTAGAACATTAGAAAACTATAATTAGAATATTAGCAAATATTATAAAAAATTGTAAATTAGTACGTGTTAGAAAATGATAGAAAACCATATAGTACAAAATGTTAGAAATTAATTTTTTTTTTTTTTTTAAAATTATTTTTAAATTTAGTAAATTTATTAGGAATCTCTCTTTCTCTCTCTCTAGATCTCTCTCTCTATTTAATTATTTACATGTATATGTTTTAAAACTTTATATATATATATATATATAATTCATGTAGAGTTAAATGTTAAACTATTACATGCCTTAGAATGTATGTCCTAGTACATTTTAAGACACTTAGAGGACCCAAGTAGTACATGTACCTTAGGACCCTTTAGGACCGGGCTACATTGACATTTAAACATTTTTAAGAACCCACTTGTATGACCCTTTAAAATACAGGAGGATATGTGACCTATTTTCTCTCAAGTTAATCTATACCTCCAGGACCCTTAAGATCTATTATCTAGGACCCAGGTAATCATATTGAACCCTAACATGAAGCCAGGTAACCATATTGAACCCTAACATGAAACTCTAATAAATTATGGTCCTAGACATGAAACTGAAACATAAATCAACAGAAACTATAGTTCATTAACCCTAGCATGAAACTCTAACAAATTAAGGTCCTAAGATGAAACTGAAACATAAATCTTGACATAAACAAGATAACATTAGTTCCCTAACTTTCATAAAAGGTAATGTACATGAAACCATTAAACCATATTAAACCCTAACACATGAAACTCTAACAAATTAACCCTAGACATGAAATTGAAACATAAATCAACATAAATTACATTGTGTATTAACCTTAGAACATGAAACGTTAACCATATTGAACCAGGTTACATGAAACCGTAACATAAATCCTTAACCTGTATTGAACCCTAATATGAAACCTTAACTAGATATGAAACCCTAACCATATAAAACCCTAACATGAAACTCTAACAAATTAAGGTTACATAATGTTATGAAAGGTTGTAACATAAAAACCTTAACCATATTGAACCAGATAACATGAAACCTTAACTGGATATGAAACCCTAACATGAAACCATGTAACATGAAACTAAAACATAAATCAACATAAACTTAACATTTTAACCCTAACATGTGAAACCTTAACCATATTGAATCGGGTTAAACATGAAACCCTAACATGAAACCTTAACCAAGTGTATTGAACCCTAACATGAAACCTTAACCATATATGAGTTTATGGACCTAACATGAAACCTTTTAACCATATTATGAAACCCTAACATGAAACCTTAACCATATTGAACCCTTTAACATGAAACTCTAACTATAATCAACCCTAACATTCAAAACTCTAAAAAATTAACCCTAACATGAAACTGAAACATAAAACAACATAAAATTAACATTTTAACCCTAACATGAAACCTTAACCATATTGAATTAGGTTAAACATATTGACCCTATTTCATGTAACCTTAACCTAATATGACCTATTAATACCCCTTAGTACATGTCCAAGGACCCTTAAGAAAGGTAATAGGAACCTTAAGACCTAATAGGACCCAAAGTAAGAAAGTTATAATTTTATATATTCATCTATATTTGTTTCCATTTTACACGCAATTATAACATGTTTAATCAAGTACTTAATTGTTAACATTTAGCTTTCATGTGTACATGTATGTTACATCT
>MU226169.1:5581550-5607853 GCA_018584345.1 Thuja plicata
AATTTACTTAGTTCAATCTATAGATCTATCCATCTATCTAGATACATGCAATTCAATCTATAGATCTATCTATCTATATAGATACATGTGCAACTCAATGGAGGTCATATAATGTGAAATATATATATATATATACTTACCAATTTTGACCAATCCCGAGATATGATCGTAATCAGTAAAAATCAAAGGAACATCATAAAAGTTTTCATCGTCATCTCTATCAAATGTATCGGTAACAACTAGTGGCACTAGATTCCATGCACCTACATATCCACGATCTTGATTGATACATTCCTCATAATTGTCAGCAATGCAGTGACAACAAAAGCACGAGTAGTCCCTAGTGTTCAACGTCCAATTGTGACAATTTGTACTCATAACTGAATGCAAAGATCGTGTCCTTTCTATCTGCTTACAACCATGCATAATTTTTCTATCCACACCTGAACAAAAGCATATATTATATATATTAAACATGGTTCTATTTAAATATAGTTTCAATAAAGAATGTACATAAAAAATTTAAACACTTGAATAATTTAAAAATATGTGCATACCTTTTATCTCCCAAAATATTCTATGTGGTACCGCTTGAGTCATTCCTGATGACGTGCCATTCTCATTTGGTGTGAAATGTGTCTTGCACCATTTAACAATATCATGTGCATTTTTTATATGAACTCCCTTATAATTCATTTGATACTTTTGTATAGCACGTTTGATGCAAGCTCTAGCACCATCATGTTCACCTTTTCCATGTCCACTCTCAAAGAAACTCCAGACATGTGGTATTTTTCCACTACGATGATATCTACATAGTGTATAAAATGGTCTGGATGATTTGAATTGTGCAACACATCCATCTGACCAAACATAATGTTTATCAATTTTTATACCTCTTTACTTCAAATTTGTAAAAAACATCTTGAAGCAGTGTTCTACATAATGAATGCCATGCTCTCTATCATCACTTATATAAAAATGATATTCTTTCTTGATGACCCGTGCTTCAAGTGTGCTCTGAATACCATCCAAATATGATTGTGTGTGTCGATAACACACATGTACCATAATAGTAATTTTCTCTCAAAAATAATATTCTAATTGAATTGCCTTTTGATGAACAAATGAATAGTTCTCTTCAAAATCAACAACTGATACAATAGTTCCAAGTGGGAAATTGTCTCTCAGTGTTTGGAATTGTTGTGCTTTCCAGTTTGCAAAAAAAGCATGATGAATGTAGGGTTGAATCAATTTTTTAAATTTTTCCATAAATAATCCAACATTTATCTCTTCTTCTACATATTCTAACCTTTTGGATTCTTTCCCAAATTTTGTTTCATTCTTTACATATTTGTAACTCTTGCAATTTACCATCTTTGTTACATCAATGTTTTTATTTTTTAAAGGAAAAAGAGTCAAATCAGCACATGTTTGACATATTCCTTTTATGCAATTTATTTGTCCAACTGCATCATCTCTTTTGTTACATAAAATGGTAGAGATGAACTCACTTCTTCTAACAGGAGGAGCACTTTCAAAACCATAAGTGTCTTCTACAAAATTTTAAAAAACCTGATAGTGAAGATCAAATTCAATATGATAACAACAACAACACATTTTAAACACTTTGTTTTTCCTGATATAATATGGCTTTAATCTTCCAAACACTATTTGCCCAATCTTTATATTAGGATTTGAACTAGAAAATGACACATACATTTCATGTTGTATTGTGTCCAACCCATGTTTTGTATGATATTCATATTGATTAGCTAAAATTCTATGTCTGATAACATCTCTACTGTTTGATGAAGGACGTGTATTATCATTCCAAAATAATGTGACCAAATTCTTTATTCCTTCATCAATCCTATCAGGACAAGGAGCTCTACACATGATTGCCCAACTGCCTTCCAAGGTTCTATCATCCAAAAGCATTCTCCTATTAACATATCGTGATATCATTTTCCTACTAAAACCAATCTGAGATGAAACTGAAGATATTTATCTTTTTCAGAGCATACTGTTACCTACAATGGATGTCAACATAACTTTTCTTATAATGGTATTATCTTTAGTTCAAGATTACTTCCCTACTTGGTTCAAACCTTTCTTAAGATTTTCAATCATATCAGTTTGCATGTCAACAACTTTTCTCTTTTTTGATGTTGCATCTATACCCAATAATTTTAATGCCCCTTCTAACTTTTTGTTTATAAGTACAACTGAAAGCAATTGAGCTTGTTCAAGTGTTTCTAAATTATCAAATTTAGCCAATATTTCTCTTTCTATTATATTCATTGACCTCTTCTTAGCAAAACTTAAGGGTTGAAGATTAGCAAGTGATCTCAAATTTTCAACATCCATTGTAAGTAAATTATCTAAGTTTCTATAATTAATATTTCTCCTTACAGTTTGAGCTAAATGTATATGTTCATCCATACCAGTAGGAGTACATCATCCTAAACCTTCTCCAAAATCAATTTCTTGAGCTTCCGTAGGGAGTGATCCTGACCCTTCTTCAATGTGCAATTCTTCAAGTTGACTTGACCCTCCTACTTAAGCTTGTCCTTCACCTTTTTTAGTTTTATGATAATATCTCAATGTAGCATCATGATTTCTTTGTTCAGCGCCAGGTGATATTTTGTAGTAGATATGTTGTCTTCCCTTATTGTTCCCCATTTCTTCTCTTCAAAAATGTCTTCAAAAAAATAATTTGATATAATATTTCTCCTCTTCAAAATTATGCCTTTGAAAAAAATAGAAATAACAATTGTTATTCCAAAAAAACCTTTGTAAAAACTGTTCACAATAATAGAAAAATCAAATTTACTTGTTGAAATTTGGTAAAAAATACAAAATAAAAAACCTTACTTTTATACCTTTCTAAATTTTTTAGAAAAAATATCAACATGGCCGACAGAGTTCACGTGAAGTGGCCAAGATAAAAATCTGGCGGGATTATTTTCACTATATTTTTCACACGGGGGTCTTCGCGTGAAGGGTCTTCGCCTAAAGACCCCTAGACCCCTTCGCGCGAAGGGGGTCTTCCCGCGAAGTACCCTAAAATGAAAATTTCTTGAAAGAAAAAAAAAGTCCTAAAATTTGGTCTTTCAAGGCCTCAAAAAATGACCAAATCAAATGTTTTCCTCAAATACATGATGCCAAATGATGTGATTTGGAACAAGCTTTCTAATGAATATAATTTTAATACATATTGAGTTCGTTATCACTTTCAAAAATTACTTTAACTAAACATAGGTTGTTTGGCGATTCAACAACTTGTCTCTTCAAGGCCTTGGGAAAAATCGTAAATTAAAAAAAAAAAATTATGAAAAATATGTAGGAAAAGTGTATTTGTGTTACCTTTCTATATAAAAAAAAATTGAATTTAGATATATACATTTCAAGTTACAGTGATCAAAGTGACCTTATGTCTAAATTACAGTTACTATCACTTTAGAACTTAATAAACTATGAAATATTGACCCAAAATGCGTAGAACCAATTACATCCTCTAGATATTGAAGTTACAAATATAATTTTGAAATAATTACATCGTTATCATATTTTAAAAAAAAGTTATGCTGATCAAAGTGAAAGTCACTTCTTCAAATCATAGTTTTTTCACACAAACCACTTTTCGAAGGAGAAGAAAAAATGAATTTTAATGAATTTTTCTTTTTAAAAAAAAATAGATTTAGAAACTAGAAATAAAATTCTAAAACACCCTAATTTACATCATCTTTAAATTCCTTATAGGTTTGCGTCAATAGGTGTTTGAAAATGAATTTTTTTCTCAAAATGTTGATCTCTATGTCAAAGTTGGCCAAAAAGTGGGACACACTATTGTGGGATCACCAATTGAGTAATTAGTTTATAAAGTTTAAATTTTAATTATTTGGCACACAACTGATTTAGTCCCCCTCTCTCTATTGTATTGGTGGACTATTATTCCTAACAATTGGTATCAGAGCTTGTGGTCCTTTCAGAGAAAGCTTATCAACTTAAGGGGATCCTGAAGATGGAATTCTATAGGAAGGAGTGTCTGAAATTTAATCCCAAAAAATTTTATAGTTGGAAGAAAAAGATGAGAACTCACCTACTCTACTTAGGGATTGATTACTAGATGATTACCAAGAGGGATGACCCGATCAAGCCTAAAGATGAATTAGCGAGTGAAAATGAAGATAATTTATTTAGTTGTAATATGGTTGCAAGAGAAGCATTGATAAGCATGCTCTCCGAGGGTTAATTCACGGAGGTTAAAAACTTAGATTCTACACATAAAATTTGGACACAAATACAGGCACTATATGAAGGAGATAATTTTACCAAGAAGGCAAAGTTGCATAATTGGAAGACTTAGATGGACATTTTGAGAATGTTAGATGATGTGAATGTAAGAGCACATGTGCATATTGTTAAAGAGGTTGTTATAGAGGTACAGGTAAATTTAAAAGGGAAGTTACCCCTGAAGTGTTTTTCGTGTCTTAATATCTATCTTTTTACATCTAGATGTCCCACAAGGGTTCCCAAGCATAAACCTAAATTTCATACACCAGATTATTATAAATAAAAGGAATAGTATTATGCTAGTGAAGGTGTTTTTGATGATGATGTTGTGGATTATGATGAAATTGGATTTATTGCTATTAAGGATGATGATCCTATTCATGAAGAAGTACCCCTAGTTTCTCATGTTAAAATGAAATCGGAATGGGTCATAGACACTGGTTGTTCACATGATATGACTGGTGATAAAAGTAAGTTCGTTCAACTAACTAAATATGATGGTGATGTAGTAATATTTTGTGATAACACTACAAAAGTGATCATTGGAGTAGTTTTGATTTCTCTTGATGGTAAAAATAATATTTATGTTGTATTTCTTATTGATAGACTTAGGCACAACTTGTTAAGTGTTGGAGAACTTGTAGACAAGGGCTATAATTTGAAGTTCAATGATGGGAAACATACTATCAGAAGTCAGTCAGGAGATTTGATCACATCAAGTATAAATTTAAGAGGTAATATGTTTGAATTGAATAGAACAGAGGCTACTTGTTTTGTTCTGAAGGTTGATAACAGTTGATTATGGCATAGAAGGTTTTGTCATATAAATTTTGATAACATTGTGAAAGAAAGTATGAAAAATGTAGTCAGAGATATACCAAAAATTGTAAAGCCCTCTAACACTATGTGTAGAGAGTGTGTGATAGGGAAAGAAACTAGAAGAAATTGTTAGAGAAAATCTTTCTCAGTAAAGGGACATTTTGATCTGGTGCATACAAATCTGTGTGGCTCTACAAGAACAAGATCATACTATGGAGAAAGGTATTTTATACACTTTGTTGATGAATATTCTAGGATGGTGTGGGCTTCATTTCTTAAAGAGAAGTCTGAATCTTTTGATAAGTTTAAGATTTTCAAAGAAAAAGTTGAGAATCAATCAGGTGTGAAGATAATATGTTTGAGGTAAGATAGAGGTGGAGAGTATACATCAGATATGTTTAGTACCTACTACTAAGAGAATGGAATATATAGACAAACATCTTCTCCTAGGACACCAAAAAATAATGGGATTGTAGAGAAAAGAAATAGAACTATACTAGATGATGACAGGACCATGTTGCTTGGAGGGAATGTGTCTCATGTGCATTGGAGAGAAGTTGTTGGTACTACAGTCTACACTTTAAAAAAAAAATTAGATCAGACAAGGTATCAATAAGACACCTTATGAACTTTTGTTTAATCATGCTCCTACTATAAAATACTTTAGATTATCTAGTAGCAAATGTTATATATGAAAAAGGATGATGAGATAGGAAAATTTGATTCCGTAAGTAATGAATTTTTTTTCCTTGGTTAATCCACTAAGGGTAATGCTTATAAATGTTTCAATCTAAGAATGAGGAAGATATTTGAAAGTACTAATGTCAAAATTTATGAGAGGATTCAAATTCAGGAAAGAATGTATGACTGTAATTAGATTTGAGAGAATATGGAGACTACTGTAAGTCAAGAAGAAACTCTTGAAGTTGACAATAAAATTGAGGTATGCTTGAATGATCCTACTGAGACTCCAAAGACACCTGTCTATGTTAAGAAAAATCACCATGAGAATTAAATTATTGGTGATGCAAATATAGGAATGATGAAAAGATCTAGAATGAGAAATAATATTTGTTTGATTTCACAAGTACAAAAAAATACTACCAATGAGGCATGTAAAGATGAACCTTGGACTAAAGAAATGCAAAAAGTATTGGTTTAGATAGAAAAAAAAAAATAACACTTGGGAATTGATTCCTAGACCTAAGGAAAACAAAGTTATTGGGACTAAATGGGTTTTTAGAAACAAAATGAATGAAGAATGTATGGTTGTAAGGAAGAAGGCTAGACTAGTTTGTAAAGGCTACTCACAACAAGAAGGCATAGACTTTGAAGAAACATTTTCACCTATTGCAAGATTAGAAGCGATAATATTTATCCTTTCTTATAGAGAACACAAGAACTTTAAGGTATATCAAATGGATGTGAATTATGTATTCCTTAATGGAGATATAGAGGAAGAAGTGTAAATTGAGCAGTCTGATGGCTTTCTTTTGACAGATGATGAAGACATGGTTTGAAAGTTGAAAAAGGCATTGTATGGACTGAAACAAGCACCTAGACAATTGTATACTCGATTAGATGGGTATTTACTACATATTGGTTTTTGAAAAGGTAGGGAAAACAATAATTTGTATTTGAGAACTAGTGAAGATATAATATTTATTGTTGAAACCTTTTACATGATATTGTTTTGAGAGGAAATGCTGAAATGAGTAAGAAGTTTTCTGAGGAAATAAATGGTGAATTTGAAATGTCTATGATTTGTGAAATTAAGTTCTTCCTTTGTTTACAAAATTACTAAAGACACATGGTATTTTCATCTCTCAAACCATATATCTTAAGGAATTGTTGAAAGAGTTTGGAATGAAAGATTGTAAACCTATTGGAACACCTATGGTTACTTGTTGCAGGGTTGCTACTATTGATTAATCTCAAAGTATATTTTAGATAAAGTACAAATCCATGATTGGAGGCTTAAAATATCTAAATCACACTAGACCAAACATTGCTAATGTAGTTGGAACATTTGTAAAGTTCTAAGAAGATCCTAAAGAGACTCATCTTTTTGCAGTTAAGAGGATATTTAGATATCAGAAAGGAACACTAGAATATGTCTTGTGGTTTAAAAAGTCTGATAATTTTACTTTTCATGCTTATATATTAATGTTGATTGGGTAGGAAAAGTTAATGATATAAATAGCACAAGGGGTGGTACAATTTTCCTTAGAAATAGGCTGGTTTCAGGTTTAAGCAATAAGAAAGATTGTATGTCTCAATATACTATTAAATCAGAGTATGTTGGTGTTGGTATAAATTACACACATATTATATGGATGGAGCAGATGGTGAAGGACATTAGCATTACTTTTGAAGAGCCAGTGGTTATACATTGTGACACTAGAAGCACAATGAATATGTAAAATAATAATGTTATACATTCAAATACCAAACACATTTCAATCAAATATCACTTTGTAAGAGATAAGGTTACACAAAAGGAATTCAAATTGGAGTACATCGGTACAATGTAGCAAATAGAAGATATATTCACAAAACCTTTGGAGAAAGATGTCTTTGAGGATATCATAGGTATCCTTGGGTTGAGAAACCCTCCTTGAAAGACCTAAATGATGTATAAATGCATAAGTGTAGTAGTTATTAGAGCTATATAAATCACTGGACTTGATGCTTGGATCAACTCATCAAGGGGAGTGATCATAGGAACACAGTAAAACACATTTGGTTGATCAAGCATCTGGTTTTTGTAGGCGTGAAGATTTGAAAAAGATACACCTTGAAGATGTTGCATGGTTAGGGAAGGTTAAGAGCTATGGAACCCTTTTATATTTATGTCAAAGTGGAGAGATGCAAGTAGATAATTCCTACTATTTTAAGAGTAGTTCTGGAGAGGATATTGAGAAGATTGTATTAATAAGGAGACTCTTGGGTTGATGGTTTTTCACATATGTTTCTGTCAATGCCAAAGGGGGAGATTGTTGGAATTGTTTATGTTATATTTTTTGGGACTTTTTTTTTTCATTGATGTCAACATGTGTTTCAGTTGGTTTCATTAGAAGTCTCAGACAGACTGGTATCACTGGTACATGCAATACTGACAGAAGTGTACTCAAAATGTATAAGATTTTAGAGCATGCAAGCATGGAGATCTACACATGGATGAGTAGAGATCTTATATCTAAGGTTATTTGGTTTGATATTACAGTTAGCATAAGTTATGGTTATTTTGGTGATGACTGGTTAGAAAATAGTGGCAGAGAATTATGATAGAGATAGTCTCTGTGTTTTTAGGATAACTTGGATGCAAGCACAAGTTATGATTTGCGATCTTAAGACATGGTAGAAGACATGTTAACGAATGTTACTTGTGATTCTTGGGTCACTAATTTCTTGGTGACATCAGTTGATGCATGTAATCTCATCAAGATCTATTTGTGGCTCACTACAGTGGTGTATCATGTTTAGAGGATGGTGAGTGTGTATTACGGATCTTGGAGTATAATTGATAATTTAGATTTTATGTTTACTTGTGTAAGGTATTGTGTTTACCGTAGAAAGGGTTTATATAATTATTTGTGCATTGAGGAATTTTTAATTGGCCGACCTAATTGTTTATTCTAAACTTATATAAAGGAGAGTTATTTCTTAGTGAGGTAGTATGGATGTATAATATAGAAGTTGTGAACGTGTTATTTTGAAGTCTATTGGATGCAGAGAAGAGATAGTGATTTTAATGAACTTCATTGGAACTGTTTGGGCAAGTTTATATCTGTCACTTCACTAGTTTCTGTATATTTCTCTAAATGTATTTTGGATAGTGAGCCCAGAAGGTGGATTTAACCTTTTCATTTGGGTAGTGAGCCTGGGAAGTGAGCCTCTTGTTTCTCTTGAATCCTAATAGGGTGCATCCTTTAACATGGACTATGTGTTGTATGTAATAATCAGCTCCTAAGAGGGCTAAATCCCCTAACAATGATACAATAATCTCAGTATGTATTATTTGTGGGTGCTAATTCCGACTAGGTTTTTCCCCTTAATACGGTTTCCTCCACACTAATTGCTTGTGTTATGCTATTCTATTTGATTTGTTCTGATTTGCATTGAGTAATTGGTTTATAAAGTTAAAATTTTATTTATTTGGCACACAACTGATTCACCCCCCTCTCAGTTGTGTTTGTGGACTATTATTGCTAACATGGAGATCTAAACTATTATTTCAAACAAAGTGCACTTCATTTCCTAATTTTTTCTCTATTTTGGTAGGTCAATGGTGCCTCTGGGTTCCTTTGACTAGTCAATGGAATTTTTGGACTCTATTGACTCACCAAAGTGGCCCCATATTCAAACATGTTGGTATTGAGTTTCTCTTATTTTTTACTCAATTCCAATGTTTAACTATGATCATAAATATTGAATTTATTCATGAAATACATTGAGAAACCTATATAAGAGAGTTCTTTTAATTCATTTTCATATCATCAATTAAGTAGTCATCAATTACCATGATGCATCAATCAAGTATCAAGCATTAAACATTACATTTTATCTCATCATATCGTTCAAGTATAAGCACTATGGAGTAGCAAGTTACACCAATCATCATGTGAACATCATTTTTGTAATTGATCTCATTTATGTCTTGTCATGTTATGTTATTGTATCAACAATTGTGATCACATTCAAATATAATGGCATCACCAAGCTTGGGTATATTGCATTTAACATCACAGACATTAGAGGTTCCCTTTAAATTTATCATTTTTTATTTAATGTTAACTCACAACAAAGTTTTGACCTACCAAAACCAGTGTCAACCCAAAAATTTATCTCTTTTATATGTGCAAGTAATAGCATATGGAGATTCAATATTGGAATGTTGAAGAAAAAATAGAGTGCTACAAAACTACCATTTGTAGAGGAAAAAAGGTTAACTAAACTTTGTTTTGAGTAGAAATCATTTGATACTTTTCTGAAAAAAGTTCTAGGGAAGGTTCTAAGTAGCATCATCATCTAGAAATTACTATTTTTTTAATATCTAACACTCTTGAGAAAACAATTCAAAATGTGCTATGCAAGTGGAGGTGGGGGGAAATGAAGGAAGGGTCAAAGTATGTTGTGAAATATTGTTTAGTGGAATCGAACCATAATGAAAAGTTCAATGGAGATAATATTGTAGGCTTGTGTGGGGATAATAACATTGACAATGTCAATTCCAAGAACCATTGGATCTCCTCGCTTCTCTTTTCTGATATTTTAGGCCCACAATATGGAGATCCTATGCTAGGAATTTTGGAGAATGAATCTTCCAAGGTAAGTGGGTCCTCTCCTATTCCTTCCTTTCAGAAAGTGGATTATGTAGGGTCCTAGAAAAATCATTTTATCAAGTATCTATCACCCCTAGGGGTGGGGTCTCAGTTGCAAAATTGGTCAATGGTACTTGCATCAATGTCTTAGACCCTCCTTTGGACTGTTACATGTCCAAAATGCTAAATTCCCTGGTTGGTAAGTTTGGAGGTCACATGCCTAATCTATTTTAATTTTTATAAAGTGTGTTTTCTCCTCTTGGGATTTGAAAGGCTGGGGTTTTATCTCTGATATTTCAAAAGCATATTTTGGTTTCTTCTTTTCTCTTAAGTAAGATTTTATGCATGTTCTAGCATCGGGCCCTTTGTTCTATGGTAAGTGACCTCTCCATTTTTGTAAGTTATGGCTTGGCTTTGACCTAGTGGCTCATCTCAATGCTTCAGCCCCAACATAGGTTCATCTTTCCAGTCTTCCTCTGGATTTTTAGGATGTTGAGGTCATAGAATGTATTGACACTTAATTAGGTGAATTCTTTGGGGTGGATGTTGTTCCAAAAACCCATGGTTAGGTTTTTTTGGCTACTTCTATGTTAATGTTGATCTAGGCACCATGCTTCCTATCTTAGCTCAACTAAATTCTTTGTTTGGTTCTATTACTCAACATTTTGGAATATGATAATTTTGTCCTCTATTGTTAGACCTAATCCTTTGCTAGGCATCTTTGTGCTAGCTATCCTAAGGTTTTGAACGGAGCTGTGGATTTTTGTGAACATATTTCCTTGACTTGGAAGGCTCCCAACTAGGGAGCATAGATTATGGGTGCTGGGCCTTTGGATGTTCCGCTCACTCAGGTAGAGGTTTCTTGCTAGGTTTCTCCTATTGCTAAGGTTTCTTTGGTCATGGACCTCCCAGAGGTTTCTATTTAGGATTTGGAAATCATCAATTGTTTTTTCCCCCTTACCTCCTCTGTTCACTCCTCTCCTCTCCCTCCTTGGAAATTCTTGGTTCTCCTTCACCTTCCTTCCTCCCTTCTTATTCTTTCCTCTTGTCCAACACAACTATCTCCTCTCCATTTCCTCTCCCCCTTCCTTCCTCCCCATGTGTCTCCTATCTCCCTTCCCCTTCTCAGCCCTTGTTTTCCCCCTTTCACACCACCCCAATAAAATGCTAAACCTTCCTCTTTGTTTTATTCTTATTTGAATGTTAGAAAGATAATTGATCTAGGGAGCCTCAATAAGATAGGTACAAAATCTACCACAAATATCCATCAAGATGCAGTAGTTAAAGATGTTGAAAATGTGAACTAGAGCACTCTTAAGCAGTCCTTCTTGAATTTTTTTTATAAATGATTGTCCTATCATGTAACATATGGGGGCTCAATAGTTCCCACAAACAGATTTGGGTTAAAATTTTTACTAAAGATCTCTTGACGGAAATTATTTTATTGCAGGAAAGAAAACTGTCAAGGGAATCTTTTCTCAAAATCAGTAAGTTTCTCTGGTTATTTTCCTTATTTGAGGCCATGGATGTTGATGGTGTGTCAAGGGATTTGGTTGTGTTATGGAAACCTAACTACCTGGATCGCCCTTTCTTACTATAGTAAAAAATGCACAATACTTCTCATTTGTGATAGCCAAACTAATAGTAAGTGTGTTTTGTCTAATATCTATGCTCTTAATTCCATATTATATAAAAGGGTATTTTGGGCCTCTTTGCATCAGGATCGATTCTCTTTCTTAAATGATATGTGGATATTGATAGAGTGCCTGAATTCCCCTCTTCTTCCCTCATAAATATATGGGGGAAATTTTGACTTCTTTGCTCCCATGCAACACTTGCACGACCTCTTTTCCATATGAATCCTATTAGATCTTGACCTAGAAGTGAGAAATTAAATATTTTCTAACATGAGATTGGAGGATCAGTAGATCCAAGTTAGGTTGTACCATTGTTTTTTGTCTTCTTCTTGGGAAATTTATAATAAAAAATTTGTCTTCTCATGTTAGATATGGTTTATATTAATGCCCTATTTTTCTGAATTGGGATCCCAAGATGATTAAGGAAATATACCCCTTCTTGTTTGAGATAATTTAGGCACACAACCCATATTTCAAATCTCTTCTTCATAATTGGGGGAAGGTCAAAATTAAAGGTACGACTATATTCATATTGGTTAATAAATTGAAATATCTTTGAATTCCAATCTGAAGCATTGGAATAAGCTCACATTTGGGATTATTTTTTGTCTAAAATCTCAATTGACGGAAAAGGTTGAGGATGTAAAGGGGAGGATAGAGATCACTGGTTGCAATGCCTAGATGGAGATGAAGAAACGTGTTACAAGATGAGCTTAACAATATTATAAATAAGGAATAAACTTTCTCGAAACAAAGATCAACGATTTAGTGGATTGTTGAGGGAGACAAAAATACCAAGTTTTTCCATCAATTTGCATTGAATAAAAAAAGAGAAATTATATTAGGTATCTCATTGACTCAGTAGGCGTCTCTTTTTTCTTTGTCGAAGATATTGGTAATGAAGTGGTTAGTCACTTTTTCTCTCTCCTCAATTAAGTCCCCTTACCTAATCTTTATTCCTCCCAGATAAGAGACTCTCTGCCGGAGTGCATCCCCCATATTGTTTCCCATGAGGAGACTCATCAAATGGAATCTCATGTCACTCTTGAAGAAGTAAAAAATGTTACTTTCTCTTTGATTCCCAACATATCCCTGGGACTGAATTGGTTTCTCCCACTGTTCTCCAAGAAACTCTGGGATATAGTGGGGTTGGATCTATTTTGAGCTGCCAATGAATTCTTCTCTTCAAGGGATATTCTTAAAGAAATGAATAATATATTTATTATCCTTATTCTAAAGGTGGCGGGTGTTAAAAATTTGGCAGATTTTAGACCTATAAGTATTTGTAACACGGTGTATAAAATTAGATATAACCTTATTGTCAATATAATCAAGCTAGTACTTGGTAAGCTAGTGCACCCTCATCATAAAGGACTTATCCATGGGCATCAAATAATAGATTCTATCATCATTTTTCATGAGGCCCTACACTTGATGGTGAAATTTAAAGAGGAATGCATGATTTTAAAGATTTATTTATCAAAATCTTATGGTATGGTGTCTTGGATTTTTCACTCTACTATTCTTAGAAAATTTTGTTTTGATCAGAAAATTATGGCACTAATGGAGTCTTGCATTCATTCTCTTAGGTAATCTGAGCTTTCTAATGGATCTCCTAAATATTTATTTTTGGCTTCAGGTGGCCTTCATTAGGGAGATCCTCTCTCCACTTACCTCTTCATTCTTATGGCAGATGCTCTAGGTCATAATATTACTAGAAAGATTGAGGATGGGGATCTTAAAGGGGTGAATCCTTCTTTGGCCCCTATTGTGTTGTCCCATTAATAATTTTTTTATTACACATTTCTCATGGGGGAGGCTACACCATCTGAAGCTTTGTGTTGGGAAAAGATTCTTCAAAACTTTTCTTTGGTGTCTAGTCAAAACAATTATCTCTAAAAGAGCACTATTTATTTCTTTAACATCGAGTTAAATATTCAAAATAGGAGAGCTTCTATCATGTAGTCCAATATTTCTTTTTTTCCCTCCACCTACCACGGAACTCCCCTCTCTATGGGTAAAGCAGATAATATTCTTTGGACTAGTCAGCTGGAAATAATTCAAACTAAACTGGTTGCCTAAAAGGAATCTCTCCTCAATAATGTTAGAAGGTTTCAAATGCTTACTGTTTTTATTCAAAGTTCTTTCATTTACGTCATGTCACTTTTCCATATGCCGATAATGCGGGCTAAAAAGATTGAAGTTGTGAAAAGGATATTTCTATAGTCCAAAAGCTATGAAAAGGATATTTCTATAGTCCAAATTTGAAGTTAAATAAAGGTTATCCCTAGTTGATTGGGATACAATTTTCTCTCCCAAGAAGACGGGAGATCTATATATTCATAATTCTCATGTTATGAATTTTACCCTTTTATCAAAAGTTAGTTGGAATATTATGAAAAATTATGAATTCTCATGTTATGAATTTTACCTTCTATCAAAATTTAGTTGGAATATTATGAAAAATTATGAAGATTGGACTAATATCCTTAGAGCCAAATATATGCAGAATACTGAGGCTCATAATTTCCTTGAGCACCTATTTCCCTCAAGTTCGAATATTTGGAAAAATCTCTTAAAAACCATGCCTAGCCTTCATGAAGGCTTCTTATGGATTTTTTGGAAATGAGAGGTTTGTTAGATTTTGGAAGGATTCCTAGATCTCTCAGCCACCGCTATAATTCTAACCCTTTTCTGTACTTTGGAATCCTATCTGACAGTTTGAATCGATACTCTTGTATGTGACTATTGAGATTCTTCTTCATCTCCTCCTACGTAGAAAATTGATCTCTTGTGGTTTGATTGTCCCCTTAGATCGGTAGCTTCTCGGCTACTCCAACTCCTACCCTTTAATAGATTTTATAGTATTAATCCACAAGATCATCTTATTTTTAATAAAAGAACCAATGGAGAGTACTCAAATGAATCTAGATTTCATATCCTCACCCCCAAATGGCCTTAGAGTTTTGATTGGTCAAAGTCCTAGAATCTCAAAGAAATGGCCAAAGTCTATTTCTTTTGATGGATAGTTTGTCAGAGGAAAATTATTACACTGGATAATATTCATAAGAAAAATACTCACTCAGTTAATCATTGTCCTCTATGTAAAAAGAGTGAGGACTCCATAAAGCATATTCTCTTCTTCTTCCATTTTTATTGGATTCTGAGACAACAGTTTATGGTGATGTTTAATAGGTAGTGGGTGTGGTCTAAGGATCCTTAGGTGACTTATGCTTGTTGGACCCACGCCTTCATCTCATCCTTTTATGAAAGAAATATTGTGGCACTCTCTCTTGCACACTAGTTGGTCTTTATGGAATGAAAGAAATAATCAAGTTTTTAAGAATAAATCAATCTATTCGAAAGCATTGTTTCACTCCACAGCTAATATAAATAAAGAAATTATGAACAATGTTTACCATATCTCTCATTATAACCCTCCTTATCAGGATTGGGACATTGCAAAAATATTGAGTATATCTAATTGCCTACTCAATTATAAAATTATCTCTTATGGGACTAGAAACATGGTTAAGTGGTACCCCGGATGCTATCTGGGTGAAAATAAAGTTTGAAGGATGATACCTTGGAAATGTGAGTTGGGCGGTAGGAGGCGGTCTCATCAAACACATGCTAGGGGCTACATTGGATGCATATTATGTTAACCTTGGAACTCAGGTGGCCTATGTGGGTGAAGTTTATGATGTTTGTCATGGGGTTGTATTTTTAGTTGAGAGGGGTTATGCAATAATCATTGTTGAGAGAGATTCAAACAATGTTGTCACGATGCTTATAGGTGATTGTATGTCAGGCTGAGAAATGACTGACATCATCAAAAAAATTAAAAATCTCCTTTCCATGTTAAAGAGGGGTACAGATGGAAGCACATTCATAGAGGGTGAAATGGTGCCACTGATAGGTTGGGTTCCTAGGGTCATTTCTCTAAAAATATCATAACTTGGAAAGGCTTCCATGAGCTTCCCAAGGTGGTGCATGTAGATATTGCCAAAGATATTTCCAAGTTTAGCATTAATAAAATCATTAGTTATGTTAATGATGACACAAAAAGGCAAGTAATTTCCTTGGGGTTAAAGATTTGGTCATTTTCTTCTATATTATCTTTGGATTTTCCTTGTCTCTAAAGTTTATTCCTCTAAATCTTTCTCTATCAATAATATGGGTGGTCATCTAAACAAAATTGAATCAAATTCTAGTGAATAATTCAAGAGTAATCCAATGGTTTGGAAAGCCATTGAGGAAGGAAATATTGAAAAGTTTGTGGATGTATTGAAGGTTACAAACCTGAGCTCTTAGAAAAATTTTCCAAGTCTTGGCACGGTGGGAAATTTTGCATTGTGGGTGTGTCCTTTTTATTCTTCTATGAAAAAATTCCAGTGGATACAGGCCTTCTTACAGAGTTTTATAGAGATGTTGTGCAAATCCAAGGCACACTACAAGTCTGATTTTAAAAAGTTACTTGACCCTAGACAGATATTCCTACGGTTACAGAATGACATCAACATAGAAGAGTGGCCTGGGAAATGGAAGGGTGTGGTATTCATCCTCATAAAATTCAACATTTTTGAAGGTATATTTAAAATACTCCATTTCCATATGTTTCCTAGGATATATATATTTAGTAGGAATACCAAATTCTATTTCCCATTTTGTATTTTTTCTTCGTTGTCAAAATTTGTTGCTAAATCTAACAAGTAGGATGGCCCCTATACACAAGGGTCTTATTCTTTTCCCTTACAACTTATATCTAACTCTCAATCCATAATTGGGTCCTACCCCTTTGCTCATTGTGAATCTTAACAACCTTAAACTCACTAATGTCTTTCCTTCGGCTAAGGATCCTGCAAAGATTCCTCCTTCCCCATGGGTCCACTAGAGTTAATCCCCTTAGAAAGGATAAAGATAAAGCTGTTTTCTTAAACTAGCCTAAGGATGACCTATTTGAGGTGTCTGGAAATTTTTCTTCCATTGGGTCTATGAAGTTAGCTTGGACCCTAGATAATTATACTACCAATTCTTCTCCCCTATCGTTTATTCCCCCTCTCTTGTTGTGGGACCAACTAGATTACCTTGGCGACCCTACTATCGCTTAGGAAAATTCCCCTCCCGCTAAAGCTAAAAATTTCACCCAGGAGATTCATGATACCCTGGATTCTATAGGCAAAAAGGTTGATGAATTTTGTGTCTTCTACAACATGTAAAACATTGTTAGAAAATGGCTTCTTTTGCAAATCCAATTTTCTTGAAAGAAGATTAACAATTTCAAGGTTGTGGCTGAAGAAAAGAAACAAGGTTTAGATTGGACATAGGGGAAGGGTGATGATAGCATGTAGGGGTTGCTGATGATTTTACCCAAAAACTCAACAATTGGTAGATTATGGAGGATCAGATATAAGAACTCAAGAACTAGATTCTCACTATAGAGGAGAAGAATGAAATGGTGAGTGAAATAGCCAATGTGAAAATTTACTAGTCTTAGATGAATAATAAACTCAATGACCCTTGTTCCTATAGACTAGAGGTATTGGATAAGAACATGCACTCTATCAATTCCATATAGTCAAAGTTGGAGGAAAAAAAGAAAAATACTTAAAGAGAGAGGGTAGCTTACAGGTGGTCCTCAAAGGTGATGTGGCCTCCTCAATTTTTGATTTTGGTCATCCTCCTAAAAAGTATTCCTTCCAAGAGAGGAACAAGGAGCTCAATGAAGATCTATTTGGGGTCCTTTTCCCACTAATTAGGTGCTTTTATAGTGTTTTTTTGGGCTTCTAGCATTGTGGTCGGTTTCGGCCTTGTTTCTGATTTTTTTTTGCTGCAAGTCCTAGTCTTTTGTGTTGTTATTTTATTAGTTATTTGTTAGAATTCACTTCTTGTGAATTATTTTCTTTTTATGTCTTCTAGACTTGAGGTTACTTTAATTTTTCTAGTTTTGGCCTTTTCTTGCTTGATTTAATCAGAACACTCTTAAGCCAATGCCACTCAACTCACATTGATCTCCACTTCGAAACACAAATTTTAGATACAAATATTTTTCTCTCTCCTCTTTATAGATTCGTACTCATTGTCTACATATCCAAATTGGGAAATTTTGTGCATGTTAATTACTATTAATTTTACACCTTTGGTTTTGCATCTCGCATTCAATTTACATCTTTCAATAACTCATTTTCAACTCAATCAAGTAGTGAAATTGATCTAAATTATGCCAAGAAATCCCTTTAAATTATTTTTTAGGTTGAGACAAGTGGTTCTTGTCTTCTTAATCTAATTAAGTGGGAATAGACCTAGTTCCTAGTTTGAATGCATAAACTATTGAACCCCCATTTCTAGATCAATACATTTTGGCGAATCTAATGTGTCTTACTCTTATATATTTATAATTGGGCATTTTTAGATCTAATCTTTTGAGATTAAATTTACAAAATATTATGGGTTTCCTATTTTTCATGTGATTACATTTCTTATTATTTATATTTACAAAAGTGATGTGTTAGATAATATCTTCTTTCATTTCATGTTACTTGCATTCATTCATAACACTCTCAAATATTGAATAGTCAGGGTTAAAAATATATATTTCCTACTTAAAAATCATTTTTTAAAGCTTTTATCCAGGTTTCATGTTGCTATATAATGATAGTTTTACAAAAATTAGCGGAATATTTGTATTTCATAATATAATTGGTAGATAATACCCATGAGAATAGTTGACATGATATTGAAATGAATCACACTTATACATATCATTGGATATATTTTGTTCATGAGGAAATAATTAATACTCCTATCAATGACATCTCTAGTGGATATGCAACATTGAAGTGTAATAGTGCATCCTCTTCTCACAAAGGTAATCTCATTCAAGAGGGAAAAGGTAACTATGTTTGTCCAAGTACATCTATTACTCTACATCCTCCTTAGTCTCTAATAAATTACATTAGCCATAAACATATTTTTAGACATGATGATGTTATGGATTTATTAATGACATAACCCCTAACATAACCATGAAATAATATGAAGCTTCAAATGATTTCTCTTCTTCCTACCCTAACAAAGTAGATATGGGTATTGATGATCTATGATTTAAAGAATCTTCCTAAAATTGCAAATCATCCTTCATCCATTCATCTCTATACTTTTCAATGCAGTCAAAAAGATATATAATTTCCTCCACCTTCCTCCAAAATTATTTTATCGCAAGAAGGAAAATCTATATCTCTTGAGGAATTTTTAAATTAGCAAAACATTTTTTATGGAAACGAAAAATATGAAAAAAACATTAAATTCCCCTTTTTATGATTCCCAAAGAATCCTAAGCCAAATAATATTGGTAAACATTTCATTCTTTATCATAGTTATTATAATTCTCTTCTCTATTCATAGTTATTATATCATTATCTTTTCTATTGCGTTAAATTTAAAGAATTTGTTCAAGATTTTCATCATAGAGCCCTTATTCATATCACATCGGATCTCATGCTTTTTCTCAATCCAAAAGTAGTACATGAGGACTCCCTTCACCTATTATATTTCTTTGCACTATCCTACATTCTTATCTTACCTTGTTGCAATATTTCTGTGATGCCTGGTGGTACAATTTAATTTGCAATCTTTCTTGGTGACCAATATAATGACCTTCTTATTCTTGTATTAATGTTTTTGAACCAACAATATTGGTTCAAACTTTTGTATTTTTTTTAGAGTAAAAATGTATTTTCACTTATTGATTAAATCATTATTGATTTAATTATTCAGACACTTTTTTATCTATAGTTCACTTAAGCTAAACATTAGGCATATAATAATTAATTAATTATTATCATGCAAATTAGGTTTATCCCCTTTTTATGGTTTGGATCACCTTTATAAGGGTTTGATTTCTTTGTGATTATTATGCCCTCAATTCCCTCTCTAAATGAATATTTCATCTCAGATCATTATGAGTTGTGTCTCCATTCTTTGCTTTTGTAACAGTTTATTTGCATAGAGTGAATTTTGGTGATAGAATTCTTTCAATTCTAACATGGTATCCAAGCCTTGTTGTTGCAGCCCATTTTTGAGTTTTTTTGAAGATTTTTTGGTCTGCTGAGGGTTTCAATCTTTCAGAGTTTTTTGTGTGGATATGAGGGGAATTTTTTCAGAGAACTTTGGATGCAAACCAACCTCATGGTTGCACTCAAACGACACAAAAACCTATATTTCCATATTTAAAAACATATAATATGGACTCTTTTAACTTCTGAGGAAATTTTGTTTTGCATATGCCCCTTTTCTGGGTACGCAAATTGAGAAAAAATGCAAAAAAAATTTAAAAGTGTCTTTTTTGATAAAACTAAGTGGCACCACCGATGTGTACCATTAGCAAGCTCGACTCATTGAGCTCCGCACTCAGCTCACCAAGATACAGGTTCAGCTCACTGAGATCCATGCTTGGCTTAATAAGCTGTGGAATCAGTTGGCTGAGCTCCGTGCTCATGCCACCAACACCAATGGCTCTGCCTACACCCACCGCCAGATTTCACCACCCACTATTGGTTTCCACCATGGATGCTCCACTAGCCATTAGAGCACAACTTGAGAGCCACCACAGGGCCACTAGGGTAATTTTTCATCCCTTTTTAGGGTACATGTGGTTTTTTGCTCATATCTTGAGAAAATAGAGGCATTGTTTGCCAAACAAGATATCATTGGAAATCTTGTTCCGAGCCCGATCTGATTTTCCTAGTTTTTTTTTATGGTTTTTTTTTGTCTTGGAGGGTTTTTTCTAGTCAAATTTAGAGTTCCTTTTTGCACTATGGTCACCATATCTTACTCCTCTAGACTCAATTTTTTTAACTCCGCATGTCATCAGAAAGCTTGTTCCATTATCTTTCTTCTTGTATGGGTCTAGTTGCCAGAATAATCTCCAGGAACATTTTGTTCAGGGGCTTTTTTTTTTTTTTTCAATCTGATGGATATCTTTGATTTTTAAGGTCCTAGGATAATTCTTTTTATATGGGATGACTCATTTTAGTTTTTACTCATGATCTTATATATTTTTTTCATTCCTGAGTATTGTAGACATCAATTTCCTATAACATTTATTTTTTTGCAACTACGCCAAGGTAAAGTGTCATCATTGCATGCTTGGGATCTTATACATTTTATGTATGTTTGTACTCAGACTAAATAAAAAATTTCCATGGGAGGGTTTGATCTACCTTTGTAAAGTGAGTGTTCCTTCCATGATATTAGCCTCATTATGTGTGTCTAGAGATTGATCATCCTCGACAGCTTCCTTTATCTATTTTTGTACTTTCTTTGACATGCTATTATTCTTGGAAGCCTCTTTCAGTGTACCTATCATACCTTTCCATGCTCAACTTTATGGGGTTGGGGGAGGGGGGGGTATTTCATGTTTCTTCTAATGCTTCCTTGGTTTGACAGAGTGAGCTATGTTTTCAGTATTTGTTCCTATGTACTAGGTGGATGCAGTGGCTGGGTACCTATGCATTTTGGTGAGATGGATCATTACCATATGGACACTTATTTCATTCCTATTTTTGAGGCATCCTTCAATCTTTTAATAATCTCTTTAGACTTTGGTATTTTTTTCATTTGTATCTTTGAGATGTGATGTTGGCCTTGTTTGTTATCTTGTTTCGAGTAGTGTCATTTGAGGGCAATCGTCTAGATTAAATTCTTTGCTACCTGATCATATTCTATTTTATTGGAGGTTCCTGTAGTTATTCTTTGACAGTGTTTAAATCTTCATGCTTCAGTGGTTTTCTTCATGATCTTCTCTTGATCAGCTCTTCAGACTTTAGTGATTTTTCCATATGTATCTTTGAGTTTAGATGTTTTCCTTTTTTAACCATCCTTATTCAAGTAGTGTCAATTGAAGGCAATCATTCAAATTAATGTCTTCTCTACCCGATCTTTGTTCCTATTTCCTGGGACATTCTCTAGTTTAGAGGCTTCTTCAGTCCTTCGCTAGGCTTCAGAGAGAGGTTTTTCCCATTGGGTTTTCTCATTTTCTCCTCTTTATAGATATTTTTTTTGTACTTGGGTACCTGATTAGGCCATTTTGTCGAGACTCATTTCCTTCTTTCACTAGTTGTTTCTAGGTTTTTAGCTTCTCCCTAAGTTTATCTTAAGGGGTGGTATTAGAGTAAAAATATATCCTCTTATCAATTAAATCATTATTGATTTAATTATCTTGTCACTTTTTATCTCTAGTTAAATTGAGCTAAACTTTGGGCATATAATAATTAATTATTTATTAATTATTATCATGTAAGCTAGGTTTATCCTATTTTAGGGTTTTGATAACCTTTAAAAGGTTTTGATCGCTTTATAATTATTATTCCCTCAATTTTTTCTCTGAACCAATATTTTATCTTTCAGATCATTATGAGTTTTGTTTACATTCTTTTCTTTTGTGACACATTATTTGCATACAGTGGATCATGGTGATAGAATTCTTTAAATTCTAACATTTTTGAGGATATATTTTCCTTTATTGATTTGTGTCTTGTATAACATCATATCCTCTTTTGTACATAATGTATTGTTCTTCATTTTCTCTTTGTTATGAGGTTTTTTTAAATTATTACAACCTCTTCATTGCTTCAATTTTTACATCTATTATAAATGATCTCTTTCTTGTTATGGAAAGTGCGTCTTCCTTCACCAAGAATCCCCTTATCTAGAAATAGGGAAGCTGTATATTATTGATCTCCTTACCTTATTTTAATAAAAGATGTTATTCTTGTTAAAGAATTACTATTTGGGATATATGTCTTTGTGTAATGATATCTTCCTCCTTTGATTATGCATCGCTGAAAAGGATTCCTTTACACTTGTTGAAAGATATATTTTTACAACTCTCTCTTCCTTGTCTCAAAAGATCTATGATATATTTTCTTTGAATTACTTGTATATCATTTCTTAAAATGATATCTACTTCATGATCAAGGGATTTATCATTATTCATTTCCTTAAGACACCAATAGAGTCCTATGTTTACATCTTAAGGTCGGAACATATATGACTTCCTTGTTTTAATTATTGTAGGATTTTCAAGTATGAACATTTTAATTTGTCTTTTTATCCTCCTTCAAGTGTTACAAGGCTTGTTTTTGAACAACATGCTTCATTTGGTTATCCTTATTCAAGTGTTGTATAATTTGTATATGACTAGCAATGTTTTTTTTGTTATCCATATTAAAGTGTTGTAGGATCTCACTGTATGAATAGTTTTGTTTATTTATTTATCCTTACTCATATATTGTAGTGTTTTCATACAAACAACATGACTTGTATGGTTATCCTTATTCAAATTTTCAAGATTATTTGACTACAATAACAAAAGTTTCTAGACTACATGACTCTCCTTTGCACATTATTTTATTGACTTCCTTACATAAATATTTTTTTTTTGTATCCTTATACACCATTTTTAGTAATGGGCTAACTAGCATAAAATAATTTTCTAGACTATTGAACTCTCCTTGCACTAAATCTCATGATGGGTGGAACTAAGATAACACAACTTGTTGGACTATTTTGACTCTTTATTATTCTTTCACATGGATCAAACAAAATAGTACAAATTTTTTTCCCATGGAATATGTTGTCAGATCATCTAGCATAACACAACTTGCTAGCTCATGGAATCCGTGCTTATTTTTTTATTTCCCATGATCCCATCATATAGCACACTATGTGAGTTTATTAGATCATGGTTTTTTAATCTTATCCCTTGATGTATGATTTTTTCTTTCCATGTCAACATTTGTGCTCTTTTAATAATATTCTAGGGATCATATAAGTATTTGAGACATTTTGATCATCAAGGTCTCTTCTACTAGTACACTTGGAGAATTTTCTGGGGGGTATTAACCCATTTTGTGTGTCTTTTGTTTTACTTTATTTTATTTGGAGAAAATAGGTTTTGAAGGAACCCTAAAACCTTATACAAAAAAGACATCCAACCAAAAAATAATAGATGCTAACCAACAATAGACAACAACTAACCAAAAGCAACCAAAATAGGGAATGTCAACATCCCAAAAAATTAAAAAAATTTATTAAATCATTATTTTTATGATTAATATCCTGATTAATCTTGTTGAACTTATGGACAATGTTGTTAAGGCTACTCTTACCTTTTTCCCAACTGTGAAGCCTAGTTATAAGGCCATGAATAGATCCAAAACCCACCTCTTGAGTTGTCACATTATTCTTTGAGTCTCTTTTAACACTTCTAGTAGGGATCCTAAAGTACTCTTGGAGCGACCTTTAATAACATAAACCTATGCATTCAATTTTTTTAGCCTGTGTAAGCTATTTTACATAGCTATGTGTCTGACTACCACAACATCCCTTAACTTTTTTCACACTTTCCCAAAGGAGTCCTATATATATTTTATTCTTTATTCTAACACTTGCTTCATATATTTATACCATTGGAAAGGTTTTGGAAAGTGGAAATAATCTTATCAACATTTTGCATAGTCATGGTAGCATTTCCCAATGCCTACTCCACATTGTCTTTGAAGGAAATAATATTTTCCTTTAAAGAATTGACCTTAGGAACCAACCACATGAGCAAGTCACATTGACTTTTAGTCACTTCCTTAAAATTTCTTCTCATATCTCCTATATCATACAAACAAGAGTCATTCTCCAATGGTTTGTCTTTTCCATTACCAATAGTGATGTTAATATAGAAACCTACATTACGAATATCATCTCGCATGGATTGTAGAGAAGATTCCATAATCTCATTCTTACTGTCACTATTCATATGAATTTTCATTTTCACTTTCTTCACATCGGAGGAGATCTTGTTACCACCCATTGAATAGGTTAAGATTGGGGATTTAATCTTCCTAGTAGCTGAAAATTTAAAAGATTCCACCACATTAATTTTACCTTTAATATCAAATTTGGGTTTGTATGAATGTGGAAGAAAATCATTAGATGGAATCTAATCTAAGTCCTCCTCATTAGAGATAACTATTTTATATAAGGGATAGCTAACCCTTTTGAGATGTTTTCTCTTTCACAAATGAAAATAGGCTTTGTCATGAGTGGGTTTATCCATATAGTCTGAGGAAAAATCTTTAAAATGGCAATGTACATTATTCCTGAACTCAATCCTAAATATTGGGGAAGGGTTTTCTAGATAGAGAGCTCTTTAGCATGCTCCATAATCAGGAAAATTTATCCCTTGTAGATGACAGGTAGAGAGGTATTTTCACCATGCGATTTGAAGCTATGAAAGAGGAAATTAAAAAAAAAGAATGACAAAGAGATACATTTATAATGTTGAAAATGACTAAGTATCACAAAGTGATGTCTAAAAAGAATAGACAAATAGTTGTCAAGAGTGACATACTAGATAATGACATCTGCAACATCCACCCAAAGTGACTTAATCGTAGTCCTTTAATAACCACCATCAATAAATATTTTCACCTTATCGCTTTCACATTTTTTCAATTAAAATGGTCATGGATTCAATAGAAAACCTCCAATCTCTGAAAAAATTTATCTTCCATCTAAGTATTAGATACTTGCACTACAAATTCTTCTAGAACAATCTATATTATTAGTATGTTGTAGGTTCATACTTCTAATACAGTGGAAGCTAAATGTAGCATCATAAATTGTATCCCTTTGTAATTACTTGTTTTTCTTGTCCCTATATTATCTTTTTTAGCATCCCACATCTAGTTTTGTTCTTCCCTTCTCAATTTTGTATTAAATTTGAGCTTCTTTTTTCAATTTTGGATGCCAAGTCCTATTTTGTGATTTTATTGTAGGAAAAGAGTCCCTTGGGAACCCCTCTTTCAAGAGTAGGATAAATTGAGCACCCCACTCCTGCCAGTTCAACCTCAATGTAACGCCCAAAATTTACATACAAAAAACACAACTTTTTTTTTCTTTTTAAAGGGAAACAAACATACCATTTTAACTACATCAAAAATTCACGATTCTATAAATTATAATATTTATCTATAGTACAATGAGGCAATGGAGTATCTTTAAGAAGTAGCATTTCATAGTATTCAAATGACAATCGTACGAAGGTGTTGCATACCTGAGTTTTCTCCTCCTTTCCTAGGTGTCATATTCTCCTTGCCTCTCTATTCCCTGCATTTGTATATATTGCTACACATCTAGATGCATGAAGTTAGAATTTATTGATGATCAC
>MU226169.1:5611394-5634445 GCA_018584345.1 Thuja plicata
GGATAGTACTTTGTAATAGCTAAACCATAATGTACTTTCACTTTCACCATACATATAAAATTCAAGATCATAGTTAGTCTATTCCATGCGAGTCTCTTAACCTTAATAAAGATCTAATAAAAAAAAAAAATTATGCATTATCAAACTCAAGTATCATACCCCGAGGTAACCTCAAAATATAAGGAATAAGTGTTGGTGTAAAGGTGGGGTATCACACTCAATTTTGGAGTGTGCAATAGTCAGGTTGTTTATGTGGGAATTTTAACCAATATTGGCTTGCTTTAAGTTTTGCACCTAAAAATGCTTGGGAGAGGTAAATAAGAAATATATTCATGCTCATTTTTAAAACAAAATTGGTCTACAATAAAAGAAATCACTCTCATTTATGTCACACATTCAAACAATCTAACATTCAATAATTTAGGGCATTTCATCCCACCATATCATTTATTATGGGAATTTTGAAAACCTTTATGCTATTGCATTACAATTTGTGATCTCCTTAAAAGAGAATTACATCATCAAGGCACAAGACATCTCAATTCTTAGATCTATTATCTGCTATATATTAGCACACTTTAATGACAAGTTCAATTAATTTCAATTTGATTGGTGATTCCAAAAATAGGAATTGACCTAGGAATACCATATGTACACAATATTTTCTTTCTTTTCTATGTGCAAGAACATGTGGAAAATATATGAAAAAAGTTATAGACTGATTAGGAAGATACCTACAATTTTATGGTTGTTAAATTTGAAACTATTGGGAATGAATTGAGTTGGACACCTTAGTAATGGTAGGAGGATCACCTTGGTGCTCTAGCCCCCTTGATTGTACCTAGGATTTAAACTACAAGTCAGTTACTGTTTGTATTTTTGAGATCTTCTGTCACAATCTATTAGTTAGTCTGATGCTTTCTTCTACATGTTGAAAACTAGCATTTCACCTTATTTGAACCCAATTTTTGAATTCTTGTTCTATAATTGCATGGTCATCTTCCATTCCCCTATAAAGAATTACTAAATTAACCTTGCACACATGAATCCTTGAGCCAAGTGGACCATTTTCCTTCGAAAAGTAATAAAATGGCCAAGCTTCCAAGTTCCCCATATACAAGATAGTGAACCTTACAATCCTCCATAACATATTCTTAGGTGTTCTTATTGTCTAGTTCCAAACTCTAGAATGTAGGGGCTTCAATTAAAAGAAAAATCCCACACAACCACCACATTTAATCTATTTCTATATTTTAAGTCCCTACATACCTTTAATTGTACATAATTCTGTTATGTTTACTTCTCTCTTTATTATTTCTTATATTTCATTTAAAATTTATAAATTTGGTAGTTGTTTTGCTAGTGTATGAACAAGTAATTCCCTTATACCTATAACATCATACTAATGAAAAATGCTAACAAATTAGGAGATTGTATAACTATTCATGAGATGTGATAATTGAAAACCAAAAGGCATAAATGATAATTTAAATAATTAAATTATCTTATCTCTTAATCTCACTTAAACCTTTGTTTGTGAGGTTTGATGGAGAAATAATGATAGGATCATTAATATATCTTGTGAGTGACATACAATAGTGAAGTAACTACTCATAATAATTCACCTAATCATTCATAATGCAATCCACTCATATAGTCGATAAAATCATGACCTTTTCCTTGGAAAGTGATATTCTAATTTTTCACGATTTTTATCCATTTAACAATAACCACAACCACTCGTAAATTATTACTAGTCAAATGAATGGAAAATTAAATATAGAGTTTTTGAAAGGAGATATGGTGATAAAAGTTATAAGGGTATCTCAAATTTTGTGGTAATAAATTACTTTCAATTTAAAAATAGATAATTATAATCTATTATATTTCTATTTATAATTCTAGCAATTGTATATATGAGTATATTTAAAAATTTTAGTTTTTATATCAGTAACATGACTATTTTTTCTATTACTTTGAACTATTATTTGTAGTAAAATAAAAAATAACGAGGGTTGAAATTAATAGAGGTAGAAAAATAACTATTTATTGGCTCTAAAGCTACATCTCCATAATTAGGAACAAAAAAAACTACATATCAATCATAAAATTATGGTTAAAACAAAAATAAAAATGTCATTAAAAAAGGAGTCCTATAACACCAAACAACCAGAATGCAATAGTAAATTGTAGTACAATAATAATCTCAATCAAGAAATACTTTGTCTATAAACACCACCAAACATATGTTATTAAACATTTACTATATTACCTCACTATTATATAAATCTATAATATTTTTTTTAACAAATAAAAAATAATATATTACATATTGAAGAAAGATGTGCACAAATTCATGTTTCCACAAATGAATTCCTTTTTTTTTTTAATTGATTTATTTTTTTTAATTGATTTTTTAAATCTTTTTTTATAATCTCTTTTTAAATGGGGGTATATATACACATGTGTGTATATATACACATGTGTGTGTATATATACACGTGTATACACACACACATATGTGTGTGTGTATACACACACATGTGTATATACATGTGTGTGTATATACACATGTGTGTATATACACACATGTATATGTGTGTATATGTGTATGTGTATATGTGTACACAAGTTAAAAATAGATATTATTTAAATTAATTAAAAAAATAAAAAATAATCCTTATTCCAATTCTACAATATGGGATCCAAACGCAGAATAGCTTATTCCAGCTTTCATTTTTAGGATTAATTAATCTGAGAATAGATCCTTATTCTATAGGCCTATTCTGAATAAGTTAATGTCACACACCAAACAGACCCTAAGGTGCAACCTAATATACAACTCTTTGCATGTCTATAAAATCATAACACTTAATTTATTAATTAACAGGATCTAAACTTCACTGAATTTAGAAAGACCAATTTTTTAAATAAATCGAGAGGCGTTCAATATTTTTATCTTCAAATAGAATGACGACTTTTATGTTTGCAGATAAGCATTTTGTTATTAAAAACAAGTGCTTACATATGTTCAGTTTTTATTACGTTATTTTTATTCTTTTATAACTTCAATTATTTCCAAGCTTGACCTTATAATAAATCGAGTTAAATATATAAAGATATGATATTATGAAAAAAACAAATCCCGGTTTTTAAGACTCGTATGTATACATGGATAGTTTTGCTTATGTATTTTGGTCCCACTGTGCTTGAATTGTTCATCCCCTGTATTTATGGATGTTTGATTTTTGTTATTTTTGTTTCATTTTTTCTCCTTGAGTCCTATCCCCAATGATCGGATTGTCATGTCCCATGTTGTAAATAAATCTTACTGAATACAACATTTACAGGTGAAATTGATATTTACAATCATGGTTCAAACTCGAATGTATTTTTTTTTGGATAACTTTGCTGGCTTTAATACTTCGAACCTCTGATTTGCACATGAATATTTTATTGCCGACAAAAATCTTGTCTCTTGGGAAGCCTACTTACCCTGAACTATGATCAATTTTAGTTTTAAAACTGAATGGCTTTTCTATACTTCAGTTCGAGCTAGCTGTTATAATGTGATTTAATGTACATGTGAAGTTCAGCTTGGCTGCATCTTGTGTCTTTCAATTTATAAATCTTGTTATAATCTATTCGACCAAGAAAACAATATTAGCCAGTATCCTAATAGACCTAAACATTTCTGTAACTATGGAAAGCTACTTGTTAATTGAGCTTGATAAATAATATTGAAATTATATGCCACCGAATCCTGAATAACAAATGGCAAGTTTCCTTTATGGCCCATTACTAAGCAACATGCACTTTGCCTAAGGCTTTCAAGAGTGGGAACATATAGTATCATAAGTACCTTTATGGCATCCTCTACTTGGTGCTTAATAGTTTGTAAGATGCATTGCATCCAATCGCCCTGCGAAATGATTTTCAAGATTATTTGAACTGAAGAATTAGAGACTCGGATGATGTTCTTGAATCTAACTAGCCATGAAAGCCATATCATCCAGTCTGTTAATCAACCTAGACTTTTCATAAAATACGGGGAGCTACACTATACTAAAACCTGATAATAAATATGCAAGATGCATGCTATCAAATCCAGATAAACAAATGGCAAGCTTTATCTATGGCTGCTTATGTAGCAATAAGTTCTATGCCTCAGGTATTCGATGGTGGAAACATTATCAGGAATTTTCACAATTTGTAATATTTATTGCTTCCTTATCACCTGCTAGATAATTTTATCTGTTTGAGCTGTTGAGTTAGTATCCCAGATGGTCTAATTGACTCTGATCGCCTAAGAAAGCAAAACTTTCAACTGGACTTTTCCAAAAAACCTAAAGATGTACGTTATTGAAGTCTGGTAAACAAATGGCAAGATTGTTCTTTAGTTCTTTATTAAACAATATGCTCTTTGCTTTAGCTATTCAATGGTGGAAAGAAATACCAGAATCACATCTATGAAATCACTTTCCTGGATTTTTATAACCTCTCTGTCAAAAGATTCTAAACTATTTGAGCTTGTTATTAGGTAACTCTGATAGTTAAATGCATTTAACAAACGAAACAATATCGTCCAATCTATTAATAAAGCTGGACTTTTCAAAAAATACTAAGCGAAGCTAGACGTTATTGAAACCTTAGAAGCAATAATAAAGCTACTTGTTCTTGGAATCTCAAAAAAAAAAGGCAATGTTCCTCTAGGGGTGCTTATGCATTATCGACTTCTGTATCTCATGTCTAATAGTAGTGCAGATAAATTCTGGAATTTCCCCTATCAAATCTTAATGCTTTTACAGTTAGTAATATGCATTGAATCTAACCATCCTAATAACCATGTTTTAGAAATTCTGCACTGTTGGATGACTAATCCAGATGGTTTACTTGACTCTAAATGGCTAAGGAAAGAATATCGCTCAGTCTGCTAATCAACATTGATATTTCTGAATAAATGGGAAGCCACACGTTAGTGAAATCTAATAAACATTATTGAAGGTACATATTATTGGAATCTAATCAATCACAACAGGGTCCCTCCAGGGGTCCTTATGCAGAAAACAGTTTTATGCCTCAGGTATTCAACGGTAGAAATGCAAACAAATATCAGAATTACCTCCATCAAATCTACAGCCTCAGCTTTTATAGTGGAAAATACATTGTATAGATTCTCCCTGTTATATTGTTTTAGACCATTTGTACTATTGACTGGGTAACCCAGATGGCCTACTCGAATCGAATTTACGGAGAAAACAATAACATTCAATCTGTTAATCAGACTGCAATGTTTTGAAATGTGGGAAGCTGCACGTTATTGAAACCTGATGAAGATTATTGAGGCAAAATGCTATTGGAACCCGATAAACAAATGGCAGGTTTCCTCTAGGGCTATTTAAATAGTAAAAAGTTCTATGGCTCAGGCATTCAATGGTGGAAACAAATATCATAACTACCTCCATGAAACCTACACAATTTGCTTTTCCAGTTTACACGACACCTTATATAGAATCTCCCTGCCAAATGGTATTAAACTAATTGAACTGATGACTGGTTAACCCAGATGATCTGTTTGAGTCTAATTAACTTGGAAAGGGAAAATAAACAGTCTGTTAATCAACCTGCACTTTTCTGAAAATGTGAGAAGTTAAACGATATTAACCCTGAAAAACAATAATCAAGCTGTATGTTGTTGGAACATAATAAACAGATGACATGGTTCCTCTAGGCTCTTTATGCAGCAATGTGTTATAAGCCTCAGGCATTGTAAGGTGAAAATAAATATCAGAAGTACCTCTATTGGAAAATCACAAGTACCGTCCACAAAAGGTTATATACATCACTAGCAATGAAATTTAAAATTTAACTGGATATTAACCCGAAGCTGAATCCCAAAAGATTGATACTATATGCTAAACTTATGACCTGAAATATTTATTAACCATTTGGAAGCTGGCAGCACTGACAAACGATGGTTTGGTTACAATGGCTATGTAAGAGATCTCAGCTTCTACTTCTAAGGAGCGAAAATGCTAAAGCCTGGAGGTCTCCTCCATGTTCTGGGTATGCTTTCAATGGATCTATATCATCATGAAAGCCATCTTTTTGTTGGGTAGAATATTGGGGATTGTGGCAGTAATCCTGCATTTGCATTAGGAGATTTGAACTCTTATCTTCATGGCGAAATCCAGTATTTTCAGATGCACTTCGATTGTTTGACTGTAGATTATTTGATAAAATGTAATGTCCATGAGACCTGTTAGCCGATGAAGCTGACATTTCACCCAACTGATTTTGATGGTGGGGACTCAATAAAGTCCTCCCTGAGTTACCAGCCAGCCGAGCGTTGGCAAAGCTCAGTTCAGCTTGCAAATGTGCAACCTGTAGAGTCACAAACCATTTAGTTTAGGTAAGAAGCTTTAAATAGAGAAATCTAATTTGAAATATTACTAAATGTGTACGGTTTTTACAGATAGGAGGACATTAATTAGTGCCATTATTAGCCCTAAATGAATATAGTTGGGCCTGACTCTGTCACACTTCTCCACAAATTTAGCAAATTTTAATTTTTAGGAGAATCTGTTTACAGGTAAAGCTCTTTTACTGTTTCTCTTTTTGCCATCATCTTGCATTTAGAGAGTTGTAGTAGAATCAATGATGAGTCCATGAAATTAACTCCCATTGATTCATCAGTTAATACAACATAAAAGCAGCACTATAATTACATTAACCCAACTCTGTACTTTGCGATTAATTGCTTTTCAGCTTATTAATCTATGTTGGAAATGAAGATGGCATCAGTTCATTAATAAAAATCTACGTACACCTTCAAAATCTATGTAATTTAAAAGCTGCACGCAAAACCATTTACCTGTTATTGTAATTATTATCAGCTTATATGTGAGGTTTATAGGATATACTCTTAGTCTTAAACAATGTCTTCAGTTTCAAGAGGAGCATGAGGAGTAGCAGATCAACCTACCAATCATGATTAGAAATTAAACTCCACAAGGCAAGAACAATGGCTAGTTTTGACATGTTAAATTTAAACATTTGGTAGTTGCTTGAGGTTGTTTTCTACTAGGAAAAGCCAATAATTATTTTGCTCAAATTAAAAGAATCTCAAATTTTGAACGATCGAAGGCAGGCTGATTTATCATAACAGTTAGCATTAGTTTATAGCTTAGTGTCATAGAATAAATACATATTAAATAAGTAAACAATTTGTTTCAGCAATTCTTGCGGCCACTTGAATACGAGCAAACAAGCTTCACCCACTTGATGTTTCTTTCTCATTGTTTGAGTTCCCAAGTGCATAATATTTATTTGTATACTAAATATATGGAATGCTATTTACAGGCCAATATTAGTCACCCTCTTCAACTTCTCCTAGCCTAAATCTGATAAGCATTATGGTGTTCCTTCTGTTATCATATTTAGGAATAGTCAGTTCAAATTATTAAAAAAAAAGCTAAGCTTCTACCTATAAAGATATGAAATACTCATAGTGCATAAATGTTGATTGAAGATATTAGGATTAGATCATATAAATTTTTCTTTTATCTATTTGAAGAGAACTGCATGTTCTATTACCAAAATGAATATGAATACTTGAACAAAAATCTGTAAACTTCTATTTATAAAGATATGAAATTGTCATAGCTAAATGTTGATTGAAGATTTTTGGATTAGTTCACCAATATTTTCAATCACATTTCATGATTTATAATCAAAATGAATACGTAAAACAAAATTAAAAAACTAAACTTCTATTTATAATAATACAAAATTGCCACAACTAAATGTACATTGCAGATTTTTAAAATAGATCATGAAAAAAATTACCTTTATCAATATTTTAAATCACATTCTATCAGCCATCATCAAAATAAAAAAATTGGGCTACATAATGCTTATGTAAAACCCTAGTAGCTATTAACCTTTTATATAAAGGTTGTCTATGAATATATAAGTAGAGTTCACGTATTGCTTCTTGGAGTGAAGTAATGTAAGGACATTATCATAGTCTTCCAATTTGAACACTAGCTTCAAGCGTATTATACCTTTGTCTCCATATGGTGCTTAATAAGAGCCCTTCGCAAATGATATATATGTAAGATTAGTAGCACTTAATCATCTTATAGAACACACAAAGCTCAAGAAAAATGGAACAACACACTATAGAAACAGTTAGAATTGAACAATTGAAAACATCATTACTATTCTAAAGATGGACAAATAAACAAACCTGGTGTTGAAGAGCAAAGATTTGTGAAACACAGCCATAAATGGGATCCTGAAGCCGAGCCTGGGCCTCATAAGATATACTAACAACTGCATCAAATCGCTCTTCTTCTGATGAAATATGCTGGAGCAACTTAGAGAAGTTACTTGCACCAAAGATCTTATGTATTGCAGCAAAATGAGCTGCACCCAATTCCTCTGTAGAAAAATAAGGGGCAAAAACACAGCCTTTCACGCACTTTCTTCTCAGAAACTTACAAGCACCACAAGGTGCACCGTCTCCTCCCGCCATTAAATAATTTATACTAAACCTAATCACAGAATAGAACTCCTTTTATACGAAGCCAGAGGGCTTTTTTTTGTTTCTCTTTTTTGAACTCCGTTCTGTTAGAACGGTCCCCGGCTATTAAAACACCGTTTCAGGCTGCTGTAATCAAGAAACCTAAAATAAAGGAAGGGAGACAGAAAGAAAAAGGGGAAGCAGGGTAGGCAGAACCAGAGAGAAAAAAAAACCCTTTAAGTAGCCCCATGAGATCCATTTCACAGGTGGAGAGGTCAAATCCCCAACAGTACACAAAATTGATTGTTTATTGCCTTCCGCAGTTCATTCGTTATCTTGTTTCGGTGGTTGTTTGTTCATAGGGCGACATAACAACTGGCCTCCATACCCAAAATAATTTAAAACTAAAAGAAAGACTATCACGATAGATTTCAGATTCAAAGCCCAGAATAAAAAACAACTCGCAATTGAGAACCGCAAGTACAGATTTGTCGTGCCATGTAATCATCGTATAAAACCTGCAAAGTATCTATGAATTTAGGAAATCTATAAACTGCGCAAGATCACATTTTTAATTGCACATTATTGCGGTTTGAGACCGTCTTTGATCGGGATCAGATCCCTCGTGACCGCAACAAACATTCGTTGGGATGCGGGTTTTGTTCATTAAATATAGAGAAGAAGCGTTCAAACGTTTGGGTTGTTTGGAGAGCCGTGCGGTTTTGATTAAAACAAATGTTTTCTAAGATATGGGGGGATTAATTTTCTTCTTAATGGTGTAAGATAAATAATAGGGCAGCTTTCGCAACGGTGGTGGGAAAGAGAAAGCTTAGTCACCGACAAGTTAGTTTAGTATTGTCCACCACTGCCTGCCACCTTCCCTTAGAGGTCACGCCCATTTCTAGAATATTTATAGCTTTGTCTCCAATAAGATCTAAATTGCCTATTCAGCATTCTTCACCAAAAGAAACAAAAATCATTTAAATAGTTTAATTGGTAATTTTTGGTACGGTTGTCTTCCAACTTTGAAGAGGACAAAAATAGGCATTATAGGTTAATCAATCAATAATCATGCATTCCAACATGTTTATTAGGATTTAGAATTGGAATTTGGATAAATTAATTGATGTATTTAAGATTTAGAGAGGAGGAGTTTGGTTCGATGTGAGATAAATCTAATATTTAGTATTGAATGAGGTTGTCATTGACTCTTAGTGGAAGCGGTCTAGTCTAAGACCCGTGCTTTCATAGTTGGTATGACTTCGTTGATGAAAAATCTTCCATAGAAAGAAAAGAAGAAGAATATAGGATGAACGAACTATGATGCCTAAACATTATGAAATATTTTTCAATTGTGTGGAGATTAAGAAAAGAGTTGTAAGGTTGCCCTAATGGTAAAATAATGACCTTATATATATAATGCATAATTGATATTAATGTATCAAATGTAGTATAGCGGGTGTCTAACTAGTAGATGGAGTGCAAGAATTAGGGTTTTAGATGTTGTCGATGTAAGAGAAAAAGGTTTACTGATATTTCTATTTATTTTATATAATTTTGTGCATGATACCTAGTAATGATTATTGATGTCTTAGGATAAAAATGATTGAGGGGTGATGTGATTTTTGTAGACCTTATGGCAAGACATGTTGTCAATTAGTGCCAAAACACTTAGTCATTTATATGGATACAGTGTTGACTGAGCCAGCAGCTTAAAGTGTTACCCAAGCTAAGCAATGTCGACCGAGCAGTTAGTTCCAAAGAGTGTCACCTGAGTGACCAGTGTTACCCGAGTGGCATACCATCTCTGAGTGATCAATGTGGCCCGAGCACCTAGTATCAACCGAGTGCCAGAGTTGCGAGTTCACTGTGTCGCTCGAGTGTCAGTATATCACCCGAGTGGATTACTGGACCCAAGTATCAGCATTGGCCTGACTAAGGACATATTGTTTGATACTAATTAAATATGATAAGTAGCTGACTTGTGGAGGTAATTGATTTGGATAGATAATATGTAAGATACTTTGTTTATCCAAATATTGACGAAGTAGTTAATGTAAGAGTATGGATATGTGAATCAATTACAGGTGCAAATATGAAGTGGCAGATTGATTAGAAGGCTACAACAGTATAAGGAACAACAGAGACTCATCTATCACATTTAGGTGATCAGCGTTACTTCAAAGGATCTTATTCACCAAATCAAAGTTGCATAGCAGATCATTCACTCGTTCATCCTAATAGGTGTATCAGTCAAAATCCTTTAACAGGGTGGACTTAACAGTCCTTCACAAATCTCCTAACAAAGTGCATACTTAACTATATTGTATAAATCATTTCACATGGTGGACCTAACAATCCTTATTACTCCTAACAGAGAAGACCATCATAAGTGGTCAATTCTAAGCCTTAACCGGCCAAATTTATTACAATAGTACTAAATCTTGTGGGTACCATCCCCACCCCAGTTTTTTTTTCTATTTGGAAATTTTCTTGGTAACCAAATATTGTGTCAAGTGTTATGAATGTTTATTTCTTTTCTGTTCCATACATGCAATTAGATTAGACAATATAATAAAGGACAAAAGTGAATAAATTTAATTGGTTCTTGATTCAGCCCCCCTCTCAGTCACCTCGCCTACAATATATTTCCAACAATTGGTATCAGAGAAAAGGTTGTCTTATCAGAAGTTTAACATCTTGAGCAGGAAAATAGAGGATATTGTGCAGAATGCAACAAAGTTGTGGAAGACAATTTTTTATGACAAGGGAGATGATAAGATAGAGAAACAAAGTACAGACCCTCATGTAGAGGATAACGATGAAGAATTACCTGAGGTACAGATCATTGAAGAATCTAATGAAGAACTGATAGCAGTAGAAGTGATGGCATCCCTGCCCAAATAACCTATTCATAGTATCTTATCTCCGAGCAAGGAAAGAGTCACAGAGTCTACATCAAGTTTAGTAGGAACCAAGCACCAGGCTCTACCTACTACTAGGCCAAGCTAGACCGAGTCACAGAAGGACACTGTGAATGTTTCTACAGTTGGTACTGATATTACAGTTGGTGTATTAAAAGTTAATCTTTTGAATTGATTTGAATGGATTTTTTTTCTCCTATGAAAACTGCTATGTTGCTGAAAACGTCATTTTCAAAAAGTTACATTGACTTCATAGAGCATAATTTTTTTTTTAAATAGATATCAATGCGATTCTTTTGAATTTGGTTTTGTAACATCCATGCGGAGGGTATGCAATTGGTTTGACGACATTTTCATGATTGTTTCATACATTATGAACGTTTAAAGTAGAGTAAACCATAATTTTGACATACCTTGTCTACATAGCTTATAACTTGTGTATTTATCAAAATTCAAATTATTTTTTTCATAGAAAGTAGACTCAAAGCTGGAGGGCACTGTTAAATTTGATTTTTTTTTCCTCTTTTCTGCTATTTTTCATTGAACGTCAAACTTGAAGGTTTATATTCAATAAAAAACCTACATTAGATGCACATGAAAAAACATAGACCTAACTAATTCAAAAATTGTCAAATCTATATTCGTTAGAAAGCTCGTTCAGAGTACTTGTGAGATGCAAAAGAATGTCTCTTTATTCTTCCATTTGAGCCCTGCGCTTGAGCCACGAAGCCATAAAAACTTCATATTTGTGTCAGCCTTTGCAAATGGTCTCTAATCAGAGACTTTCAATAGAAACTACTTTATATCAAAAGTAATTGACTAGAATTTCCCTTAATCAAGGACTTTCGACAGAAAGTACTTTCTATCAAAAGTCCCTACTTTCTATCAAAAGTCCCTACTTTCTATCAAAAGTAATTTCAATCGAAAGTACTTTCTTAATCCGCCTCCTTTGCAAATTTTGAGAGGAATTGCTTCCTCCAAAAAAGTGTAACCCACTATTGTGGGTTCACCCAAAGAAAAGGAAACAATAACTGATGAAGTTGACCTCTTCGGAAGACATTATGATTCCAAATTAAGATCTTTCTAGAGCTCTTGACAACTAAGTAGATGGACATCCTTGGGGAGCTATGGAAGAAAATAGAAAAACAATAGAAGCTCTGAGCTGAGAAGAAAATGAATAGAGTACTACAGGACATCAAAGGTATATTCCTTGAGTCACTAGAGATTGAAGTCAATGAGGAAGAATCCATAATGGACCAAATTGTTGACATAGTTCACAAGTTTAATTATGATATTAGTGGACAGGAGAAATGACTCCAAAAGGCAGAGAGAAAATTTGAGAATAAGGTTCTAGAGAATGTCGCAGGTAAGATTGCAATAGATCAAGTAAACCTAACCACTATCATTAGCTCTCTAGAAACAAATATGATGAATTTTCTGGAATTATTTGTAAAGTTCAGTGACATTTCTAACTTTACAATGGAAATAAAGAACAAGCTGACAAAGATTGACAAGGATTTGAAGGCAAGTGCAAGCTAGTTGGCACTTGATCCAAGTTCAAGTTCAACACATTTTGTAAAGATCAATTATCTGATTGATCTGTAGGCAGAGCTACTAAGGGAGGAAGGAAGAACAAGGGAATTCTTATCATCTATACATAGACAACTCCTTCCTCATATGGATGTCATGCAGAAACATATTTCTCATGCAAAGACACTCATCCATGATAAAAAAATTTCAGTTGCAGAGCTTATGATGGAGTTGTCTGTAGAAATTCAGATTGAGTTCCACATCCTGAAGGTGTTTTAAGACAATTTGGACAAGACTTTGTCTCAAATATTGAAGGTACATTGTGATTTCCTTTCATATTTTGGTATTACCTTGTAGATATGCTTTTGGAATTTGTGTGAAAAACAAGGGGGAAACATAGAATTTGTATATATATGAGGAAATACATGTACAAAGAGAAGAGGAAGATATATATAACAGAGTTACAAAAAAAATTTTGGAGAATAAAAAATAGAGTCAGTTGTAACTGAGTTACAGAGCAGTTGTCAAAATAGAGAAAGTACCCAAGCACATGGAAATGGGGAGTTTTGACTAAGCAATTTGATCATTCTTTTTGGTATGATAAGTGTTTTTGTCACTAATGCCAAAGGGGGAGATTGTAGACCTTATGGCAAGACATGTTGTCAATTATTGCCAAAACACTTAGTCATTTATATGGATACAGTTATCACCAAGCCAACAACATGAAATGTTACCTGAGCTAAGCAGTGTCGACCAAGTAGTTAGTTCTAAATATTATCACCCGAGTCACCAGTGTTACCCGAGTGGCATACCAAATCCAAGTGATAAATATGGTCTGAGCACCCAGTGTCAACCGAGTGCCAGAGTTGCTAGTTCACTGTGTCGCCCAAGTGTTAGTCTATCACCCAAGTGGATTACTGGACCCAAGTATCAACATTGGGATGAATTAACACATATTGTTTGATACTAATTGAATATGATAAGTAGCCTAATTTTGGAGGTAATTGATTTGGATAGATATATATATGTAAGATACTTTGTTTATCCAAATATAGAAGAAGAAGTAGATGTAAGAGTATGGATATATGAATCAATTACAGATGTGAATATGAAGTCATAGATTTATTAGAAGGCTACAACTGTATAGGGAACATTAGAGACTCATCTATCAGATTTAGGTGATCAATATTACTTTAAAGGATCTTATTCAACAAATCAAAGTTGCATAGAAGATGATTCACTGGTTCATCCTAACAGGTGTATCAGTCAAAATCCTTTAACATGGTGGACTTAACAGTCCTTCACAAATATCCTAATAGAGTGCATACTTTATTGTATTATATAAATCCTTTCACAAGGTGGACCTAATAGTCCTTATTGCTCCTAACAGGGAAGACCATCAGAAGTGGTCAATTGTAAGCCTTAGCTAGCCAAATTTATTACTGCAATACTAAATCTTTTGGTTACCATCCCCACCCCAGTTTTACTTTGTATTTGGAAGGTTTCTGGGTAACCAAGTATTGTGTCAAGTGTTATAAATGTTTATTTATTTTCTATTCCATACATGCAATTAGATTAGATAATCTAATAAAAGACAAAAGTGAATAAGTTTTACTAGTTCCTGATTCACCCTCCCCTCTGAGTCACCTAGCCTACAATATATTTCCAAAAAAATTATGTAATACATAGGCACGAAATTTGGAGTTTAGGTTGAATAAACTCAAGGTTGTAATAAAATCTACGTTTAGTTCTTATGTAGCCTTAAATTGGGTGAAGGTCACTTGGGTGCTCTTGTCTTGTGTAGGGATAGTTTTGAGCTAAGAGGTGGGACTAATTTATGTAAAATAAAATGAAATTTTTGAGAGAAACCAAATATAAGGTAAATGAATGAAAAAAAAGAAAAAATAATGTTATAGTACTATGCAATTATGAGACCACCAAAAAATGGCATAAATAAATAGGAATGCTCTTTCATCACTTTTTTCCCTCCCATTTTGGTTCATTTGTGTAAATCTAGTTTAACATGTATACCAATGTAAGATTATAAGGGCAGGTCCCCATGCAGCTGCTTGGCTTATTTTGGCTAGTAGCCACTGCTTAATATTTTAAGGAGCATTTTGTGGAGCTGGTGACCCCATGAATACTAATTTTTCTACTTATATTTGAGTAGCTTAAAATTAGTGAAGTATGTAGACTGAAAATGGTAGTAAATTATTCTAATTTATAAAAATATACCGACATAAATTTGGGAGGGAAAATAATAGAAGTAAATGAAAAAAAGAGTGAAAAAATTCTATGCAGCCACCTATCATTTGTTTCAATATGCAGCTACTGCTTATTTTGAGCCCCTCCTTTTTTTTGACAGCTTATTTTTTTTTAATAAGCAACAGCTGCTCCATGAAAATAGGAAAAGATTCCATTTTTTCCTTTGCCCGTTATTAAAATATCACATGGGGACACTTGCATAGCTTATTTTTAAGCAGAAAATAGACTTAAGCAGCTGCATGGGGACATGGGGTAAGGAACAAGCTTTTCTAAATGCAAATTATATTAAAGTCATGTAGTTTCCACAATCCATGAAGATGTCTATAGTACTTTTTCTCGATAAAAATATGTGAAAAAAATTGTCATCCACATTTTTAATCACACTTCTTGATCCATTTTTAAAAATGTGTGAATAAATTCAAAGATTTGAGAAAATGATGATATGATATGATTCTGAAAAGAAAGCGACGTCAGAAAGTCGACTGCACAAGCGTCTGATCGCGTTGGTCCTAAATATTTCAAAATGCGATTTTGAGCTATATAGAAGTGTTAGATTTCGATTTCGATCATGATAATAGATTTAGAGAAGTCAAATTAGGTAATGGTGAAGTTTTCACGCAAAACAGAGCACTTTAAAAAATTAGGTCAAAACCTATAAAAGGACGAAAAGGTCATTTTCAAATCATTTGAACCTTTTGACTTTTGCAAATTGAGCTCTGAGTGAAAATGGTGGTCCCCTACAGCATGCATCATTTCAAGCAATCTAGGGGGCACAATCAGCCGGCAGCGTACGGACCTCCAGTAAGTAGTCGATAAACCTCTCTGCATTTCAAATTTCGTTAATTTCGGTAAATTTTTGCACATTTTTTACATTTTTAGGAAATGGTCCACGGGATTTCGTGTGAAGAAGTAGTTTCTTCGCATGGCCCGTAGGGAAATCTCACACAAAAAACTCATTTTCACACCATTCGGTGGGAAAGATTGCGCGGTAGAGTACCCATGTTCGTGCGAGAAACCTTTCCATAGGGTATTTTCTTGCGCGACAAGTCATAAAATTTCGCGTGAAAGTCAAGTATCGCGCGACCCAAAAAACTTCTTCGCATGGGAAAAAGTTAATAATTAGAACATGAAATCAGTCTACGTCGCGTCTAATAGAATTTGCGTCAGCGTTGTTACTATCTATAGGATGTCTTGAATGCTTTATTATCTTAGATTATTGATCATATACTGTTGTTGGCATGACTTGCAGGTTGACTTTCCAGATATTTCCTTCTGATCACACCACCCAACTATCAACAGATTAGTATCATAGCTAGATGATGCAGAGAAAGCGCATCTAGGTACTTTGGGCTTGAGCTCGCTATGTGATGTACCCGAGATTTGGGTAAATCATAGTTTCTTAGGAGCACTAGTTGAGCATTTCCACTCGGATATGAACATGTTCTATCTTCCATAGGGTGATATGACTATGACCCCTGAGGACATCTATCAGATATTGAGGATCCCATTCCACGGAGCCAAGGTAGAGTACGAGGTGCAGTCGAGACTTGGGACCCTGGCGCTGAGGGAGATTTTATAGGATGACCTTTTCATGGGGAGATCTATCCCATGGGAGGATCTTATCAGTGAGTATGGTCTGACACATAGGTTACCAGTGGTTTTAGCCTGCTTCTTAGGTTTCTATCTGATGCCTGATTATGGACATCACAGTCTTGAGTGTGGCATGGGGAGGATGTTACAACAAATGTTGGCACGACCCTGACATTATGGATGGGGCTAGTGCATGTTGGCTCACATGTATCACAAGATGCATGTGATCGTCTATCAGGAGGTGAAGAGTATGGCAGCTTGGGTATTTGTATTACAGGTATGGGCATGGGAGCATCTTCCTGTGACGAGGACGATATGTGAAGATATGAGGCAGCCTCTAGAGCCATATATCTACAAATACAGCGGGATGATTACTCAACCAACACTGGGTAAGATAGATCAGTGGTGGGCCCAGTTGGATGACCTAGCGACAGTAGTCTGGAGGCCATGGAGACTTACAGAGGTATGGGATGATGCTGCATAGCAGCTTAGCCATATGTTTTGTTCATGTGTGATGATTGGTCGTGCGATCACAGTGTTAGAGAGATTCCCACAGAAGCGGGTATGGTGGCAGTTCGGTCGCCCATAGGATATATCTTAGGAGTACATGACATATGCATGATTCACAGATGAGGTGAGGAGGGGCTAGCTGATGAAGCTAGACTAGGGCGTACCATGATTGATATTTGAGCATTGGCCCCAATTCAGTGGGACTATCTGAGGGATGTAGCAGATGGCAACATGACCGCAGAGTACAGGGAGAATTTTATCACACATACATTCCCTAGGTTCACAGATCTGGTTGGGATGACAGGCTGAGGACACATAGTACAACCACAAGTATTACAGTAGTAGGTGCAGATTCCCCCACCATAGAAGAGAGCATATCCACAGTTACAGCAAGGTCCTTGTCCTTGGACAGTGTAGGTGGACATCCCTGCTTGACATATGGGGATGGACGTTGGGGCCAGTGGCAATGGTAGTATGAGACAATCTCGACGATGGACTGTGGAGTAGACAGCTGAGGAGTAGAAGGTACCCCCACAGGATGAGGTACAGCAGGAGGATCTTATGCAGGAGGATAAGCCTGCACAGGATCCCACATAGGATCCACAACAACAGTCTCAGGAAAGAGTTCGACAGCTCTCGAGTAGTAGTAAACAAGTTGAAAGTGATAAAAAAAGGAAACTGCTAGAGTGGAACTCGAACAAGTTTGGAAACATTTTTTATTCCAACTGAATCTCGAGGAAGAGTTGAGAAATGTAAACTCTTAGGTTATTTAGATAGGAATGGATGAAGGTCTCTACCTTAAAGAAAAGGAATAGAATATGAGGAAATATTAGCAAGAGAAGAAGTTTTTTGGAGACAAAATTCTATAGAAACTCTGCTTGGAGCAGGACACAAAAATATGATTTTTTTTTCCATAATAGCACTAAACAAAGAAGAAACACTAAGAGAATATCAAGCATTAATAATGAATTGGGACATATACTCAATGACCCCAATGATTTTGCGACTAAAGAAGTAAGTTAATTCAGTAATATCCTTAACAATTTGTGGGACTTCTAACCTGGACAAATAAATAATGTTACTAAACAACATTACTAGAGTCATTAGAAAACAATATAATAATATTTTAATAGAGAAGTTCATGTGTGAAGAAGTTAAAGCAGCCCTAATTCCAATGCATCCAGATAAATCTCCATGCCCATATGGTTTTTCTACTATCTTATTTTATAATTTTTGGCACTTCATTGCCAAGGACGTTACTGAGTCACTTGAAGGGGTTAGTAATTCCAGTAAACTGTTGAAAGAATTTAACTACACCTTCATAGCTCTTATTCTGAAAAAAGAAAAACCTGACAGCTTTAATTACTTTAGAACAATAGCACTCTATAATACATTATACAAGATTATGACTAAAACCCTATCATTCAGACTCCAAAAACTCCTTCCACTGCTCATTACTAAGGAACAAACTGGATTTGTTTAAAAGGTTTATCTTTGATGGAGTAATCATTTCCCAAGAAGCCATTTATTTGGTCCAAATGAAAAAAAAGTCCCAGTATTCTAATAAATCTAGACATTAAAAAAGCTTACGATCAAGTTGATTGGATATTCCCTTGCAAATTCTTAGAAGCCTTTGGTTTTGCCAAAATTTGGATTAATCTAATTTTTGAATGCATCTCCACCCCTATGATCTCCATCCTAGTTAACAGAACCCCAGAAGGATTCTTCATCATTTTCAGAGGCTTGAGGTAGGGTGACCCTATCTCCCCCTTTTATTCATTGTCATGGTTGAGATCTTGGGATGTGCTACTTACAAGGAAAAATAAAAGGGAACTCTTGAGGGTATTGCAATTACCAACAATATAGATCCTACTACTCATCAACAGTTTGTTGATGACACAATGCTTTATGGTGTGAGAAACAGAATAGAAGCTAGATCTTTTAGAATGATTTTGGATACATTCTCCAAGGCATGAGGACAAGAAATTAACCCAGACAAATATGAAATATTATTCTTTAACATGGATATTAAGGTAGAATAAGATATTTGTCAAATCCTTAAGTTTAAGTAAAGTAACCTTACTTGTAGGTACTTAGGCCTCCCTTTAGAAAAACGTAGTAGATCCTCAGATATCTGGAATCCCATCATAGATAAGATAAAAAATAAAAATAATTCAGGGAAAGGAAGGTGGATATCCTTCGTAGGTAGAGCTACTATGGTAAGGTCTGTCTTGGTAGCTATGCCAACTTAATAGTTATCCTATATCAATCTACCCATTAAAAATAGATAAAATTAAATAAACAAGTAAGAACTTTTTTTGGGCAAGGATGTGGAGAGAAGAAGAAAATCCCCCTGATCTCTTGGGAAAAAGTATGTAGACCAAGAGATGAGGGTGGTGCGGGTCTCAAAAACATAGGTGACCAAGGAAAAGCCCTTGGGGAAAAGTTAATTTGGATAATGTTTAAAAATTGTGAGTACAAATGGGAAAAGATTCTTGTTTCTAAATATTTGAGCGAGAATACCTCCATCAATATTTTTAGGGAAATTAATCCTCCTAGAGGATCTAGAATATGGAACTTTATGTTAGATTGTCGACACATTAATAAGAGTAAACTAATGTGGAATTTAGGCATAGGAGAAGAAACACTTTTTTGGATTGATTCTTGGGGAGGCTATGAAGTCTTGGAAAAGGAACTAGACAATATTCCCCTCAAAACCAACTTAGAGTGTAGGATAGGGATTTTCTTCAAAGATTATATTTTTTCAATGGAGAAAACTTGGCATGGAATGTTGGAATAATGGAGAGGTTTGTACTGAGAGGGGAGGGTTGAATTAGTACCCTTAAAAACTTGTAAGCAATTCTTTGTAACCATTGTTCTCTATTAACCGACTGAGTAGATAGCATACACAAAATATATAGTATCACTAATGAAATGTAAATGCATGTAAAGTAAACAAAACATATACATAAACTTAAGTAGTCATGACACTAGTATTTTGGTATCGTAGAAAACCCCTGTAAAAAGGTAGAAAATTTGGTCGGGATGAGACCCACAAAACTTTACTAGTGCAAAAATAAAGTTAGCATGTTAAATCTTTACAAAGAATGATCACTTCTGATGATCTTACCATAGTAGGAGTAACACTGAGATCGATTAGGTCTACCTCCTATGAGGATTTTGAAACAATATATGTGCACTTGGTTAAGACATTTACAATAAGACAGTTAAGTCTACTTTGTTTAGATATTTAGGGTCTATTACAATATTTAGAGAGTACTAGAAATTTTATCCGAAACATATATAGTCTCAATATTGCTGATACATATCCATTATGTTCATACAAAAATATATCACCTCAATGCGAATGAAAATACCTTCTTCTTTGTTCTGCTCGGTAGCCTTGCCTTAGTTCTATAAACTAATTTCTGCATTATAGTCCCAGTCTTAAAATCCTTGTCTGATCCCTGATGTCTATAGTATGGCAACTACTTGATCATTTCTTGATCAACATACATTACAAAATTTGACATCTATACATTTATATATCAAACAATATGACCTAATTAGGGATTAATAATTACATCCTTACCCTAAGATCAAGGATGTAAAAAATTTACCTTGATAATCTACACATAGGAGACATAAACAATTAATGATGTAAATCAATAATTAATGTCCTCCTTGATCATGTAAACCACCATCTATGTAAGCTAAAATTTTGTTAAATAGAATGATGTACCGTAACCAAATTTTTAGGTGGACTTTGTTCCACTCGGTTATTGTTGTTTCTTGGTGCTCGGTGTTCTCTGTGCATCTTAGTTATACTGGTGTTTGGTTATGCTGTGTAGCTCAGTGTTGTTCACTTCTCGGTATAGTCTCCCTACTTAGTAATCACAGTTCTCAGTTAACTCAGAGAGTGATCAGTGCTCTCAGTTAACTCTTTACTTCAGTGATTTGACCGATTGTCTTTCTTTGACTCTATCACTAATTGTTCATTATATTTTCTTGATAACTAATGACAACTTCAATGTGCAATTGGATTAACAATGGAAATCAATTAAGGAGGTAGGGATATCAGCAGAAGATAAGAAGCTATTAAAAGAGACTGTTAACTAAAGAAGAATTGTACTAAATGGTAGAAAGGACACGTTGGTTTGGGATGGCTCAAAAAATGGAGAATACAACAATAGAGATGGTTATAACCTCATCGTTAAACGCTGCAAGAAACCCAAGACTAACATCCCTACAAACTTATGCAGGGAAATAAAATTGTTTACCCAAAGCTGGTTATTTTTCCCATTTTGCCCTCAATAATAGACACTTAACATTAGATAGATTTAAGAAAATGGGGTTCTTAGGTCCTAGCATATGTCCTCTTTGTGAGAACATCAAAGAAGATATTCATCATTTATTTTTGAACTGCTCCTATGCAAAACAATTTTGGAAATGACTCTCAAAAATTTTGGGTTGGTTATCAACTTTCCCTAATTCACTCCTTGCTATGCTCCAAGCCTTGCCTACTATTAAAAATGAGAGTATCTATGATAACCTATGGAGAATGGCCCCTTCAATCCTAATATGGGAAATATGGAAAGAGAGAAACAAAATAATCTTTAAGGAAGAGAAAATGGATTGGAAGAAAATTATAATCAAGATTGAAGCAGCCATTATAGAAACTATTAAGAGAAGAACTAATAAGCCACAAAAATTGGGCCTCCATATGAGTCACTAGGATGAAAAATGAGAGGAAATTAGATATGTATTTCTCTCCCTCCATTTATGGGTAAGGGGGATAAGGATAAGCAAATCAAAAGGAAATATTATAAATGGCTCCCACCATAGGAAGGATGGTTTAAATTGAATTTTGATGGGGCATCCATGGGAAACCCCAGATTTGTAGGAATAGGTTGTTGTATTCATAATAATGAAGGAAATTAAATAGAAACATTGGTTTCTCCTATTGGAATTGAAACTAATAACTGGGCAGAAATGTTGGCCTTAGTTAAAGGACTAAAAAAGTGCAGAGCCTTAAGATTAGAGAATCTACAAATAAAAGGGGATTCTACAATCATTATTAATTATTTAAGGAACGGATCTACACCAAATTGGAAACTAAATTCTCTTCCCTCCAAACCTTTAACCCTAAGTAAATCATTTGAAAAAATAACCATTAACCATATCTACCGGTAAGGTAATAAAAGGGTTGATGAACTAGCAAACCTAGGATCAGACGATATTAACCTATTTTAGCATAGAATAATAGTATAGGGATATTCTCTAGGTTTTCTATCTTAAAAGGTACTTTAATCTCTCTCAAATAAGGTTACCCCTAGACTAGGAGCCCAGTTTATAATACTACCCTTCTTACTATGGCCTCATAATCTAGTCTCTCCTTTTAGACACTTAGGATTCTATTGGATGCCTGGGCTTAGGTTGACAAAATCTATGTTACCCTTGATCCATCCCCTCCATCAAATCACAAAATAATTGAGGAAGATAAATTTTCCACCCTATGTGTAAATCCTTGTTATTAGATTCAAAGTTCTACATTGTGTATTTCTTCTTTTAGGAATCCTAAAAGTTAAAATTAAAATATACATTGCACTCTGAGAGTAGAGTCAATAAGAAGGACCTATCAAAATAGAAAGGAATTTGGTTAAGTTTTTTTTCCTTGATATTATACAAAGGCATATGTGCAGTTA
>MU226169.1:5636913-5666392 GCA_018584345.1 Thuja plicata
TGTGTATATATATGTATGTATGTATGTATGTACATACATGCATACACACACACACACACACACACACACACACATATATATTTCAGGTTATATATATATTCTCGTTTAAACATTAACATAGAAACAGATATACATATATATTTATATATATACATACATATACATAGGTATATACATATAATTAGTTATATATTTATAGTTTTTTTTATTTAAGGTTTTTCTTAATTTTCCAAAGGCCATATACATTTAAATTTGATAGGATACATACATCGGCTCGAATTGGGATGGGATATTCTTCATAAAAATTAAGCTGTAGATATTCCCCTTCCTTTTAATGACCTTAATTACCTTCCTTTTTTGGCTAGGTACCTCAATCTATCTCTTATTCTCTTCTTGTCCCCCGGTTATGACTCATATCCATCTTTCTGAGATTTAATCTTGCAATGAGGATTAACCTTCTGACCCTCAATTAGCTTTTATAGTTTCCTTTTTGATCCTTCAGTCCTTCTTCTTCCAGCTCTCTCTTCGCATTTCCCCTATTTTTCCTGCAACTCTAGTAAGTGATGTTTATGTTGGGATTAATGGGAAGTATGTACTGAGAGGGGATGGGTGAATCAGTATGTCTAAATTTTTTTGTATCCTTTCATTAATTATCCTCTATATTCAATTGCATGTCCATTCAATCTTATCTAAACTATCTTTGTGTGAGTTATATCAATTCATAACATTAATAAACATTTGAATCATTCATAGAAACATTCATGAACATAATTGACACATAACACGAGATATGATATCGCAGAAAATTCTTGTTAGGAAGTAAAACCTGCAGTGGGGATGGCAGCCACAAAAATTCACTATCTGCAGATTGGAAGGGGTCGGTTAAGGCTTACAATTTGATCACTTATGATGATTTACCCTATTAGGAGTATCGGTGGAGACCTGTTAAAGTCTACTCTGTTAAGATCTTTATCAACACTAATGAAGTTTGCACTCAGATAAGATATTTACAATAGGACTATTAATTCCACCTTCCTTGAAAGGATCTTTACACTTTGCTTCACTTGTTAGAATGATAAAAAATTAAAGATTGACTTGGTAAATGCAATCTCCTATTGCTGATACAGATCCTATGTAGTTCACATAAAAATATTATCACATTAATTGTGATTGAATAATACCTCTAATGATCGGTTTCCTCTGTTCTTGGTTCTTCTAACCAAATTCTTCTTTTTCTATTTTGGCTCTTGAAACTCTCAATTCAATCCATAGATGTGCTCTTTTTGTTCTCCTTTCTATTTTTCCTCCTCACACACACATTCTAATGAATGATTATATCATCTATTTATAGATGGATTGACCTCATCAAGTTGTGATAAAAACAATGTTGACTCTAAGATTATGTTTACAACTTACACCTAGATCTCCTAGTCTATGTGTTTTAAATCAGTTAGACTGATTAAAACACATACATTAATGTTTATTGTCTATAAATAAATGGATTTAAAACAATTCAATATCCTATAAATAGAATAAACTTGATTTATATTACGTGGAAGTTAAATCCACTTTTTGCGGGCTGCAACTAACTTTCGGTTATGTCTGTCAATCATGCTTAACTATCCTTCGGTTTCTACTTTCAATTGCAATGTATCTGTCTTGCTGGTCTGCACTATAACTTGCATTTTGGGTTCCTCTGTTGGGTTCCACTTTATCTTTTTTCTTTGTGATTTTCAGCTTACACACTAACTTGTGTCATCGGTTCTCTCTATACTTAGTCAGTTTTGATGACCTCCTAATATGATCTTCGGTTTTCCCTTTCCTGTCTTTTGGTGTAGGATTACCAAAATGTTTGTTTGTATACTAATGACAAATTAATGTCATCAATCTCCCCCTTTGACATTAGTATCAAAAACTTATATGTGCAAAATAGTAACAAAATTTTAAGTATATACAACATATATAATCCTTAGTCATTTAATGACTCCCCCTTTGTATATGATGGTATAGCTGTACATATGATAGATCTTTTCTTTGTACATATCATTTTCCATTTATGAATATACATATACATGTCTACCTTTTTCCCAACTGAATGAATGTACATAACATCTTCATTTTTATTTTGTACCTGTATTATTTCCCCCTTTATTTGATATTAAGGGCAAAGGTTATTTACCTTAGAGCTTATAAAAAATGTGGGAATGAGAAGACTTCATGTCTTCCATCAGTTTCTCTCATTGCACTTTGAGGTTTTCTAGAGCCATGTGCTCAAGTGTTATCTTTGAATGCATGTCATAGATGTTGTCTGCTACAGACATCTCAGGAGTTCCTATTAGCTGCTTTGCAGACCTGATATGATGTTGTAGCAGTGTAAGATTTGGCAAAAGTTGATCTTGTAGCTTGGTTACTTCTTCTTTGAAATGTGTTTCTACCTCCCATAGCTCTTGCCTTAACCTTTTTACCTCAATGATCTTCTCGTAATATAGTTTGACTGCATTGTCTCCATCTATGGTTAAGCAACTAGCACTGTTTGCTAGATCTGCATCTAGCTTTTCTATATTATCACTATTTTCCTTAGTGAAATTTTCTATTGTGCTCAGCTTTTGAATTAATATTATAGCTTTAGATATGATTGGATCTAATTAAGATATGAATTCTAATAGCTTTACTTTATTCTCTGCCACTTCTTGGCTGATGTTTTCTATGAGCTTCTGTTGGTACTTTATTTTGGCTCTCTCCTCAATTGCCTTCTTAGCATCAATGTTTTGAGTTGTGATTGTGTCGATGAGGGTAGCTAGTTGATCAATTATAGGCTTTCTTTGATCAATATCAACATCGGGTACAATTTGATGTAGAATGTCCCATGTTGTCTCTAGTACCATGGAGTCCCTATGCTATTTCTTTAGCCTCTCTTGCAATGCCTTCCTCTGGCATATCTTTCAATATTCTTGTAATGCATCCATGTCAAGTGTAGATGGGTCACATTTTGGTATTTCAATGATTTCATCTAGTGTAACCTCTAACTTGCTCTTCTTTCTCTTCTTTTTCTTCTTTTGTGACTCAGTAGAATGTAGCACCATTACCAATTTCTCATCCTTTTCTATTGTGATTGATGATGTGACATGTTGTGCTTCTTTCTACTACTTGGCATCAGTTTCAGCTTGTCACGTGTTTGTAGACATCTCCACATTCACCTTAACATCGTCGGTAGCATCCCTGTCTATTTTCTCGGGAGTACCATCTTTTGGTTTGTCTCCTTCATTGGTGTCCTTTGAATCATATGCCTTGGTATTTTCATTCTTGTCTTGAGACTATGCATCTTTTTCCTTATCTCCTTCAGTAACCTTGTTAGTGTCGGTTACATCTTAAGTATCTCTGATGTTTTGCTGACCATCAGTTTTATCCTTGTTTGCTTCTTCTCCTGCATCCATTGGAGTGTCCTTCTCTAGTGATTTTCTTGTTTCTTGTAGGATATTGATAGCTTGTATCAATATAGGCATGTTTCCTAGAATATTCACTTGTGCATTATCAATTTTTGTGTCATGTTCATCGAGTGTGTCTTTTGTAACATTGACATCTTCATCCTTATTGAATTCATTTTATGGGTCGTCGGTGATGTTGATGACATTGGTATCCACAATGTTTTCATTTTTGGTATCATCCCATGTCTCATCTATGACATCTACAGTCTTATTTCCTAGTGTATCATCCTCGTCTTTATCTAAATCACTGCATGAATCATATTTAGTTGCCTTATCAACATCTTGTTGTTTAAGGTCTTTGTCGGGGCTGTCTTCCTCAATTGGTCTGTTCATGATCTTGCACCGATTCTTGTGGCTATCCTGTTCAAGTTCAATCAACTTGCCTTCAAGAAATTTATATGCACTTATCTTTGGTGAGAATTCCTTCTTGTATTTCTCCATCATCTCATCTATCTCTACCTTTTTTGATTCAAGTGGCATTAGAGAAACAAGCACTCTCTCTCTGATTTCTTTCTCATTTGTCAAAGAAAATGTCCAACAAGAGGATAATCTATGTAAGATTTCCTGTGGTACTTAACTTCCTTCAAATTGCATTGGTACATATTTGAAGTTATACATTTTAGCTATCATGGCTTCCTCAATTTTATTCTGATCTTCTTGACTTTGTTTCTGCCATTTTATAATGTGTGGATATGTAATGGATCTAGAGTTTGTAATATAAACACAAATGTCATCAATAGTGTCTGGTTCTTTTACCTTGACATTTTCTGCTTCTCTGGCTTCATCTTTCTTAGTGTCTTCTATGTCCTGTCAGGTTCTAGTGAATTTTTTACCCTTCTTGTTTTGTCCTCTTTTCAGTGTGGAAGTTTTCCTCTTATAAGTCGTGACCATTCATTTTCTTAAGAGGTGAAGGAGTAGATTTCTGGATGTTTGGATTCTAGTCCTTGAAGCAACTATAGTCCTTGGTTTCTTACATGGTGGAGGAGGTGGAGAATATGACTTTTTTTCCTCAGAGTCATTCTTCTCTTCATCTTGACCGACGGACAACTACTCTTCAGTTTCCTCTTCTTGTTCATTTTCTTCATCTTGTTTAGCTTCTTCCTCGGTTACTAATAGAATCTTCTTGAGATTCTTCACCATTTTGTCCTTCTTTTTGACTATTTTATTGACAACTAGGCCTGATTTAATTCTTGAATTGGCCTCTTCATATGTGCCAAACCTTGGTTTCTTCTTGTCCAGTGGTTCATTTATTAAGGCATCAATTGCCTTTGTTGCTAGATCAATGTTGATCTCGTATTCCAATGGTTGCAACCATGTTGTTCTTGCTACAATAGGTTTGATGTAAGTATTATCTAGGTCAACCATGAAGCATATCTCATCCTTATATTGCTCATTCTGTTTCTTGGGGATTCTTACCCTGTTTTGCATTCGGTCTTTGAATACATTTAAGTATTCATCCATGACTATTTCAAAGTTATCTCCCAGTGCAACTATGTGCTCACTGATTTTCATGGTGACCGGTTTGGTCCTATCCCATTTCACATATCCTATAAATGGGAACTTTTATTGAAAATAAAATAAAATACACATGATTAGTGAGCCAACTTACAAGTGTTTGACTTTGCATTCCTGATTGTCTTTATGTTTTCCTTTAATTGATTTAGGAGTAGCTCGGATAAGTCCAACTGTGTAGCCTTCTTCACAATTTTATAGGTTGTGTCTGTATGTGATAAAACCTAACCTATTGGAAGCACGCTCAAACATGAAAATGTTAGAGATATATATCAAATAACTATATACTAAACATGTCTAAAAGTATACTATGAAAAACAACAAGAGATCCATCACAACCTCTGATGAGCCAAAAAAGTGCACCCAAGCCTTGTTGATTGTCTCTTAGAGAGGTTTGTGGGTGTGCTCTCCCAACACAATATATTTAATCCCACTTAATTTGATAAATGAAACTAGAATGCAATCTAATGATGGATGAAGAGCTCAAGAACAAGTATGAGAAACTTGTCTCAAGCCTCCATCAATAAAGATGAAAATACAAGAACTATCCTAGGATGAAGATGCAAGAAAAAATAAGCTAAGATTCATTCACCATGATTACCTAAGATTTAATTTCTAGATTATCTAAAGCATGAACATGAAAAACACTATAAAATTCTAGCACTAAACTAGCATGATAACAATGCATAAAATGAGAGATGATTTGCTCTTGACAAAGGCCTCTATTTATAGAGTTTTTGGAGGAGAGAGAGGGCTTGGATGAGGTGGAGCTCATGTGGCATCCACATAGGTGCCACATGAGGGAAACATAAGCCATGCAAGAGGCCCACTTTTCTCACACATGTGTGAGCAACTTTGGATGTGATGGGTCAAAGTGTACTTAAAGTACAGATGTGAAGGATCTTGTAAGAGGTGTAAGAGGGTGTAAGAGTTTTGAACCAATGAAACACTTTTGGAAAGTGTAAGAAGGTGTCATCATAGATGTAAGAAACGTTGTTGGAATGAAATAAGGTTTATTTGGAAAAGACAATTTTTCAAAATTTGCTCACACATGTGTGAGCAAATAATTAGGACTAATTGGTGTAGGAATCAAGAAATTAGCTTAATTAATCTTAGTTAATTAATAGATAGGTCTATTTGATTAGAGTGATGGGAGGTAGGGTAGGAGCTAGGTTCAATTAGCTTAATCTAAATTTAAAATTTAGATTAATTTAGTTTAGTAGAATTTAAGCCATGTGAAGGAATAAATAAAGTAAAATTTTATTTAAAGGGAATCAATGAGGGATAATGTATTAAATAAGATTTAATACACTAAACAGGGGTAGTATTTAAATTAAATTCAAATACTAAGGAAAGTGAATCATATTTAATTAAATAAATTTAATTAAATAGATAGGAGAATATAATAAATATAATTAATTAAAATTAACTATAATGTTATGGGAATATTAATTAAATTAATATAAGGATGATTTAGGATGTCTACATTTTGCCCCTCTTTGATGCGTCATCGAAAGTGACATTGCGTCAAAGAAAAGAAAATAAGATGCCCCAGAGAGGTCAGAAAACCTACGGTAGTGAGAGCAGAGGAAGGTGCCCCCTTGAGAAAATAATAGGAAAAAATACAATTTTTTAATAAAAGTTTCTCCAAAAGGCAAGAAAATAGGGAAAGCAGACCAATTGCATGGCATGTCCAAGAAAAATGGAGGAAAAACGGGGACCAGAATGGGAAAAGGGGAGACCAACGAAAGAAATGGGTCCTAAGGGGCTATAAATAGTCCACTAGGGCCCATGGACAAGTCACTTTCACTCACAAAGAGCAAAAAGAGAGAAGAAGCAGAGAGTAATGGCAGCACAACGAGAGCAAGCACAGCTTGAGGAGAGCGTCCATGTACACCAGTGACCTGCGGATGCGGGACCACCGGTGAGTAGTCGAGCACCGACTCTGTCTTTTATGTATTTAAGTTTTTGGGAGGGTAAAAAGGGGGTAATAAATGCTCCAAAATGGGTGCGCAACGTAGATGGTGATCGCCTAACTGTGGTCTGCGCAGATGGTGATCGACAGACCGCTATCCTCGCAGATGGCTGATAGGCGATTAGTGTCTATGCAAATGGAGATTGACCAATATCCATCTGCAAGGGCAACACGAAGGACAAATTGCATAGAGAAGATGGTGATGTATGAACACCGCCGTCTATGCAGCAAGGGAGGTGGCGGCCTAAATCGTCATCTCTGCAAATTGACGTCAGTGGAGATTCGCCGGCTTTGTAGACTGGCGACTACAAAAGTCCACCATCTACGAGGGTCAACTACCATCTACATGGATTGAACCAAAAATAGAAGTGAAGAGAGGAAGAAGAGAAAAGACAAGGGTTTGGGAGCATTTTTGGATGCCCCAAATAGGTCTGGGGCATTTTTCGATGCCCCAGCATGCTTTCTGATTGTTAACATTTGCTTGCTGATTGCAGGAGGAGATGATTACGTTCTGAGCCAGGGAGTGCTATCCAGTGACCATGGAGCTGGAGAAACACCTAACAGCGGTAGAGTGGGGATAGGTGACTCTGTATGGACTAGAGCATGTGCGACATTGGCTGCATCTTTGAGCGCATAATGTGCTCATGTTTGCACTGATAGAGAGATGGCATAGTACCACCTCAAGCTTCCACTTCCCTATAGGGGAAGCGACTATCACCCTCCATGACGTATGGAGGATCTACAAAGTGCCCATTCAGGGGCTCATACTGGAGTATTGTGTGGAGGGGTTAGAGCTATATATGGAGATGGCCCTGAGATAGAGGTTTGCAGATCTGCTAATTACATGGTAGTGGATGTCCTGGATAGGGGCTATGACCATGGAGACATGGCCATAATGGCTAGCACTATAGGGGGACGTCTCATGCCTGATCATGTAGGCAAGGGGTTCTCCATAGGCTGGGCACAAGTTCTGAGCAGCATGGTAGAGGACGGTGATTAGTACTACTGGGGATACGTCATCCTTGCCTAGTTATATTATGATCTCCATATGTGGGCCTACCACAAGGGTAGGACACTAGGTCCTGGATGTATTCTCTTATTAGTATGGGTGTGGTAGCATATTACAGTCACATGACAGATCAGACATCAGGAGACCCAGGCAGCATATGAGCCCTTTGTTTGTAGGTACAGGCCACTGATCAGTTACGAGGCCACAGATTCTGTCAGATACTGGCATAGGAGACTGGATGAGATGGGGGAGCTATACTGTGGGCACCCTATACAGGATGTGAGGCCTGGGGTCATGAGATCCCACAGCAGGATGGGTACACTAAGGATGAGTTCTATGATTCATACTACATGAGATTTGTGCAGACTGACTGTTGGCTGTTCGAGAGGACAGCGTATATGATATCTAGATACATGCCATCTAGGGTATGGAGGCAGATGGGTCTGGTGTAGGAGGTAGTACTAGACAGGTTTCCACATCCATTGGTTACCCGAGAGGTGGGGAGTATATGGGGGATAGGTGTAGATCCTCGGATAGCATGAGCATCATTCATGGGCATGATTGAGGTCCCCTAGATCAGAGCTTGAGAATCTCTATAGGATGCAGGTGTAGTACCTACATATGCACAGTGGTGGGCTGCCCACAGACCCATGAGACTGATAGTGCCTGTAGTTGTACAAGAGGATGAGCAGCCGGGGGCCAGAGGAGACGGAGGAGGACAGGGGATGATGATGATGAGGGAGGAGATAGAGGGGCCAGAGAGAGGAGAGTTCGGCCTAGGGTGGCAGTACCGAGGCAGAGGGGATAGGTGCAGATACTGGTAGGAGGGTAGCCACCTATCATGCCTGATGTACAGGTATAGGATCAGGATCTGCAGGGGCCACCACAGGGACCACAAGGGCCACCTACAGGCTACATAGCCTAGGAGACACATGACATAGTCATAGAAAAGTGAGATATCATGTGGACTGAGCTAGAGAGAGTACAGGGACTATTTGTGACATCTCAAGTGACTGAGGTGAGCGCACAGGCTGAGATTACATGACTATAGGGTTTATTAGCCAAAACACAGGCTACAGCCAACAGCCTACAGAAAGAGGTGGCCTATGTATAGAGGGAGTTGTCAGCAGAGACAACTCAAGGAGATAGTGCTCAGCAAGAACTTGACATTTTACAGGCTCGGGTGGATAGCGGGGAGTTCACCATTATAGAGGAGTTTGGGGATCGGGAGGAGGAGCTGGCAGCCATGTCAACACAAATAGAAAATCTGATAGTAGAGAAAGATTTAGCATGTAGATGTGCAGAGGATTATAGGTTAGACCATGATATAGCACATCTAGCAGGTAGTGTAGTAGGGTTAGGTCAAATGATGGTTGATGCTATGGCAGCCCAGAGAGAGGCAGGACAAAGAGGCCGAGAGGCCACATATTATATGGGGCTTTACCATGGAGCAGTGCCAGAGGAGGCACGACAACTTGCATATTCTGAGAGGGAACAATCAGAGAGCACCGATTGGGCATCACAGGGATCAGTGGGGTTACCGCCATGTCCCAGCAGTGGAGCAGGACTGTCTCAGCCACCACCATGAGGCTTCTCAGACTTTTGGATACACATTTTTGACACATCATGTATGATATAACACTTTTGATATATATATATACATGGACTATTTTTTGGACTATGGGACTCTGATTTATGGACCTTTGTGATGTTATATGCTTATATGATGTGATGGTTATGCATGATGTATGGATGCACTTATGATGTTATATTGACAGTATATGATGCTTATGATTGACATGCAGGATGGGATGAAGATATGTATTATGATACTAATGGATTTGTGATGCAGGGATGATATATATATATATATATATATAGATGTGATGTAATGTGATGTGTTAATGCTTATATTGTATCATGTATGGATGTAATATAATGATGTATAAATGTATTTATGATGCTTATGAAATGAATCTAGAATGAATGAACCCTAAAAATGTTATGGCTTTTATTGATGCAACTAATTGAATGCCATATAATTAAATGAAAATGGTATTAAGTGATGATTATAAATGTATGATGAACAATGTTAATAATACATAATGAACTAAATGATCAATGCAAATGATTTAATTTAATGTACTAAAATGAACATTGCAACTAAATGATGAATAATGAGTAAATAATGCAATAATGACTAATGATTAATAAAATGAAATGAATAATGCAATGGATAATGACTAATGTTTAATGAATGAAATGAATAATGACTAATGCAATGAATGCAATATGAGACAAATGAATAATGTATAATGACTAGTGATGAATGAATGAAATGAACAATGCTATTAATAATGACTAATGAGTGCAATATGATACAGATGAGAACACTATTTTTGTGTGTATCATAATAAGTCTGATAAAATCACGTAGGTGACCTAATAGGGGAATAAATAGAAACCTTTGCCAAGAGAAAAATCATAATGCAATATGACCTAACTACAGTGCAAAGACTAACTACATGATAATAGCAGGATTAATACCGTTTTAATGTTGGAGAGCACACCCTAGTTTTATATTACAAAAGGAGGTATGCACCATGTGCTAGAAAAAACAAGTGACATGGTTCATTTGCGTGGACTAGACTCTCAGACAAATAGGTTATTAGGATCAAGAATGCGAGATATCAGGTATGATGAGAGCTATGAAATGTTACTCATGAGGAGATATAGTACATCCAGATCTTTTGAGGGATTTGAGATGCATGAATCCTGCCCCCAATGAGGCATACATAGTCATAACCGAATATCAAAACATAAATTCTCTAACAAACTATGACAAGAAGATCATACCACAAAGGACACGTATTTCACTAGATACTCACCATAACGAACCAAGATATAAAAGATTGAGGCTGTCGTGATAAGGACATAGTAAAACACAAGATAAAATCAACAAAAATGCATCCTGACCAAGTGGTCATTTAGTCCAAAAGTTCTTTCCATGAATAATTTTGATGTGAGGATTGATAGAACGGCTGACACCGGAAGGATGCATCCTGATGAGCCAAAGATTGATTGATAGAAAATGGGAATTCACTGGCAATTGTTTATGAATAGAACGATCATTAGGAAAGTCAATATGTCTGTTGGTTTGATGTAAAACATTTGTGATCACTGTATCTAGAATAAAGCTCAGTGTTTGATTTGATAAGCTCAATCATGCGGGAATCATTATTGCAGAAGTGGAAAGATGGTAAAAGAACTACTTACGCAAATATGGGTAGTGACACTTATTATGAAAGGTGATGCAAGCGGTACAGACAAACTGATGGTGGATTTGACTATGCATGGTGCCTAAAATAGGTTTTCACCATAGTGCTTATCCATTGTGCCACCGAAGTGGTTTTCCTAAATGGACGAATTCTATTTTTTCTTTCTCTTTTGCTCTTCTTTTCAAGCTTTTGTATTTTTTTTTTATGCTTTTTGATTTTTTGATTTTTTTTTCTTTTGCTTTTTTGAATATTTTTGGATTTTCTTCTTTTTTGATTTTTTTTAGAGTTTTTGAAAAATTTATGTTGTACAATAGACTATGGACTGATCAAGCATAGAAGTGCTTGAGATGTACAATATTTACAGGATCAGGGAGTGGATCTCCCTCTGGGGACACAATCTAATAGGCACCTAAACCATACTTTTCTATAACAATGAAGGGACCCAACCAATTAGGTTCAAACTTCCATTTCTTCTCACAGTTTTGGAGGTTCTTCATATTATGCTATAGGACAAGATCACCAACCCCAAATTGATGAGGTTTGATACTTTTGTTGAACTGAAGGTGAAGATGATTTTGATACATGCCGAGCTGGTCTAGGACATTGAGGCATCTCCCATAAAGGAGTTCCAACTCTTGCAAGCGGGCAACTTTATATTCTTCTTCAGAAAACAAATTCTTGAGAGAGATTCTAAGGGAAGGGAGCTCAATTTCAATGGGTAGAATAACCTCAATACCATAAACAAGGGAAAAGGGAGTGGCTCCCGTGGGGGTTCGAATGGAGGTGCGATAAGCCCAAAGGGTAGGGTTGAGGCAAAGATGCCAATCATGGCCAGCTTCATTGACTATTTTCTTGAGGATTCTGAGGATGGTTTTATTCCTAGTCTCAGCTTGACCATTGCTTTGTGGAAAGTACTTGGAAGAGGTATGGTCAGTAATGCTGAACTTCTTACATAGCTCTTTGACATCCTTTTTCTTGAAAGGTCCTCCATTTTTATTAAAAATGTCCTAAGGAATGCCATAGCGATAAATAAGATAGTTCAAAATAAACTTTGAAATATGTTTTCTAGTAGTGTAGGTGAGAGAAAAAACTTCTACCCACTTGGTAAAGTACTCTGTAGCAGCCAGGATGTATTTATGGCCATTGGATGAATTAGGGAAAATTTGGCCAATGAGGTCAAGACCCCAACATGAAAAGGGCCAAGGGGTGATGGTGGGTTGGAGTGATTGGGAGGGAGTGTGTATAAAATCATCGTGTTGTTGACAAGGTACACACTTCTTCACATAGTTGTAGGCATCTTGCTCCAAAGTAGGCCATTAATATCCAGTGCATAACAAATTTTTGGCCAAAGTAAGTCCACTAGAGTGGGCCCCGCAGATTCCTTGATGTACCTCCTCCAGGGATGTTTGTGCTTCTTCAGAATTTAGGTCCACCTTAAAAGAGTTCCATCAAAATGCTTTTGGAAGAGGGTATCAACAAGTATTGTGTATCGGGAAGTGCGGCGAATGAAGTTTTTACATTGATTGGGGGTTAAAGTAAGTGGTGTATGTCCATCGCATAGGTAGGAATACACTTCTTGATACCACGGGGAATTGGGATCAGCAATTTCACACAACATTTTATAATTTGTCTTGTCATAGGCAGGGACCGTAAGATTCTCAACAAGAAACTCACACCATGTGCTGTGCTCTGGCATAGTGATCAAGGACCCAATTGTTGCCATGGCATCTGCTACTTTGTTGTTTGTGTGAGGGATCTGCTAGAAGGTTAGTTTACTGAAATGTGTTTTGAGATCTTCAAATGTCCGGCGATAGGGAAGCAACTTGTCATCCTTTGTTTGATATTCATCCATAACTTTTTTGATAACCAATTGAGAATCACCAATCACCAATAAAGTGAGAATCTACCATTGTATGGCCTGTCGAAGTCCAAGTACAAGGGCTTCATATTATGCAATATTGGTGGTACAAGGAAACTATAATTTGAAAGATTTAGGGAAGAGATCCCCTTTTGGTGTAACAAACAAGATTCCTACCCCTGATCCTTTCTGAGTGAAGGATCCATCAAAATAAAGTTCCCATGGTGGGCTCGGGGCAAGATTTAGGGCTGATTAGTCTAGAAAATCTATGATCAGAGGATGTTTACCATCAACAGGTGCTTCAGCTAACTGATCTACAATCACTTGTCCTTTGATGGCCTTTTGATCCATATAAACAATGTCAAACTCACTAAAGATCATGACCCATTTTGTTGTACGACCAGTAAGAGCAACACGTGCCAAGAGATATTTGAGTGGATCAATTTTAGCAACAAGATGAATCTTATGATTAAGAATATAATGTTGTATCTTATGTGTATAGAAAACAACAGCCAAACATGCCTTCTCAATTAGGGAATAATTCAACTCATAGCCAATAAGAGTTCTGCTGAGATAGTAAATTGCTCGCTCTTTGTCGGTATCATCTAATTGTGCTAGGAGGTCTCCCAACGTGACCTTTGTAGCAGATATGTACAAAATTAGAGGGTGACCAAAAATAGGTGGTACCAACATAGGTGGATTAGCCAGATAGCCTTTCAGTTTCTCAAATGCATTTTGACACAAGAAATCCCACTGGAACTTGATATTCTTGCATAGAAGATGGGAGAACAGATGCACCTTGTCAGCCAGCTGTGACATAAATTTGTTGATTGATTGCAGTTTGCCTTGTAAACTGCGTAACTGCTTTAATATTTTGGGTGGTGGCATCTCTAGGATTTCTTTCACTTTCTTTGGATCAACTTCTATTCCACGCCATGACACAATGTATCCCAACAACTTACTAGATTGTACTCCAAAGACACTTTTTGGGATTCATCCTAAGCTTATATTTCTCCAATCACTCAAAGAAGGTAGTAAGGATAGGAATATGTGATTCCCTTATTTTGGATTTTCCTAAAAGATTATCCACATAATCCTCCATGATGACATGCAAAAGGTCATGAAAGATGGTGGTATTCATTGCTCGTTGATAAGTGGCTCTGACATTTTTAAGACCAAAAGGCATCACCTGATATTAGAAGGTGCCCTAAGGTGTTCTGAATGCAGTTTTGTGCTGGTCTTCTAGTGCTATCCTGATCTGATTATAACCTGAGAATCCATCCATAAGTGAAAACATTTCATGTCCTACCGTCAAATCCACTATAATGTCAATATTAGGGAGTGGAAAATCATCCTTGGGACATGCAAGGTTTAGGTCTCTGAGAGCAGTGTAGATGCGAATGCCCCTAGTAGGTTTACCTACTAGTACAATATTAGAAACCCATTCAAGATAATCAATTGGTCTGATTACTTCAATGTCTAGCATCTTCTAAAGCTCTACTTTGACTACCAATGCAACTTGAGGACACATTTTGTGAAGTTTCTGCTTAACAGGTTTTACACTTGGATCTACCAGAAGATGATGCATGACAAGATCTCTATTGAGCCTGGGCATTTCTTTGTAGGTCCAGGCAAAGTTGATCTTGTGCTTATGCAAGAATATTTTCATGTCTTTCTTTTCTTGATCACTGAGAGAGACTGCAATGTACATGATATGTGGATCTTCTTTAGTGGCTAGGTTGATCGGAATAGTATCTTCAATGATCATAGAGGACACTTCTAGTTCTGATGATATAAATGGAAAGTCAACTTCTCCCTCCCCTAGCACCTCATAAAGGTTTTCACTAGAGGAAGCATCTTTTATTTTGTCTTTTTCTTCATCCTTAGGTGCCTGCGAGAGGTTTTCACCAGAGGATGTATTTTCATTATTTTGATTTTTTTTTTTTCATTTTTGTGACTGAGAGAGTTGACTTGACTACTGAAGTAGGCTTATTCATTGTATTGTATATGATGTTCATATTCTTAGAGATTCTTAAGTCCAAAGAGGGCTAATACTACCTCATCTGAATCACATATGTCCTAAGTTGGTGGTGAGTCTTGTTGATCCCAGTCAATTAATTCAGGGTTTGTGAGGGGTAGATGAGGGGATGAAAGGTCATCTTGGGTAATAGTGAAGACATGATGATTTTCATTTAGGTCATCTTCAATATATTGGAAAGGAATTTTGAAGAACTCTTCCTCAGTGTCTAAACCTGAGGCAGCTAAACAGTAATCCTTAGCAAAGTTAGTCTTAGTCTCTATGAAACTCAATCTGTGTCCTTTAGGATAGCCATTAGCTATTATGATCTTCTTCTTTCCTATTTCATTAGCTCCAAGACCAGTACCATGATATCCCATGTTTTCAACAATGGGAGTAACTTTAGGATATTTTCCTTTGGGGAAAGTTACAGGTCATTCATCTTCATCATTATAGAGCCAATCAAGGACACTATATTCCATGTGTTCATCTGATAAGGACCCCCAATGTTCAAAAATAGTTGACTTGCAATGCATAAGTGCTTTATCTTTGGAGAGGGGTAATGGTGATGGTCTTCCATAAGACTTGGGAGACAAAGGGAGTTTCCCAATACATAAGGCACTTTCAAATTTATACTCTCCCATGCCTTGATCTATAAATGTGGCCTTTGCTTCGGATGAGGAAGGTTTGTCTTCACTAGCTTTGTCTTCAGTAACTTTTTCCTTTCCATTGGATTGCTTAGTTGGTGTTTCTGATGTCTTTTCTAAAATAGGGGTTTCTTGATTGAAATGTCAGCCAAATTCATTCAACGGATAGTAATTAGCTTGTTTGCCTTCTAATCTTTTGCAATATTGAAAGGGCTCAGGATCTCTAGGAATTGTAATTTCTCTACCGTGATGTGGGAACTTCAGACATTGATGATAGGTAGAGGGTACACCTTTGATAGCATGTATCCATGGACATCCTAGCAAGATGTTATAAGGTAGATCTAGATCTAGTACATGACAAATAGTTTCAATCAGGGCTAGGCCCACTTGTAAGGGTAGTGTGATCAAACCCTTTCTTTCTCATTCTCGATCATCATAGGCTTTTATTGTAATTCCCTTATCTGCATCAATGAGGTCCTCAGAAAGACTGATATTACGAATCATTTTCAATGTGCACAAATTTAGGCCAGATCCACCATCTGTGAGGACTTGTTTTACTCTTTCGGAGTAGATTTTTCCTTCTATATGTAGGGACTTATTATGATGAGGATCAAGACCACTAAAGTCCTTATTAGTGAAAACTAGATGTTCTTGCCCAGCTAGGTTTCCTATCATGGCTTTGAATTGTGCAGTGTTGATGTTCTCAGGGACATGGGATTCATTTAGAGCTTTATCAAGAACTTCTCTGTGAATTGGTGAAGTGGTCAAGAGCTCTAGGATAGATATCTGTGCAGGCATCTTTCGTAATTGGTCCAACAAGTCAAAGTGTGAAGCAGGTCAAGCAACAGTAGATGGTGCAGCTAGTGGATTTGTAGATGTAGAAGGTTTATCAGCAGCTTGAACAGTGACTCTGGGTCTACGTGTAGTAGCATTACAATCAGTAGCTTTGAGGTTTATGGTATTAACATGTGTGTCAGTTTCTTCAATGCGGCCACAAAGAGAGTCAAACCCAAAGATATCATTTTCACTTAAACTCCCACATGTTCGGTCATGGCCTGTAATAGTATTGGTAGAATAGTCATATGGGATTGCATTTGATGCATTGTTTTTATTATGAGGTGGGAAAGGTTGATTTTAGAATTTGAGTTTTGTGTTAGATGAGGATGCATTCTGACCTTCAACTTCAATTTTCCCATCCTCAATGAGATCTTGCACAAAGTGTCTAAGCTTCATGCATTTCTTGGTATCATGCCCCTTGATGTGATGATAATCACAATACTCATTATCCCTAATACCAAATGGGTTTAGGTTGATTCTCATCAAAAGGTCGAGTATTTGGGTAAACTATCATTCCTTGGTCTGCGAGTTGTTTGAAGATCACATCTAAAAGTTCTGCTAAAGCTGTGAATTGCCATCGTTGTTGTTGTTGTTGTTGTTGTTGTTGTTTTTGTTGTTGTTATTATTGTTGTAGTTGTTTTGAGGGAACAAGAATGATTGATTGCATGGTTGTTGATTATTGTTCTGATTGTTGTTCTGATTCTGATTCTTGTCCTGATTCTAATTTTTTTTTTGATTGTGTGGATTCTGATTCTGATTTTGGTTGTTGTTGTGATACTGATTTTGATTCTGATTGTTATTGTGATTTCTTTGATTGGTATTGTTGGATGCTTGAACATTTTGAACATGCTTAGCATCAGTCACTCCATCATTTACAACTCCTTTTTTCTTACTCCAAAATTTTGGTTTATCATTATTGGAAGGAGTATAATGCTTGATGCTACCTCTTTGCAAAATGCCACCTTTAATGTCTTTTCCCTTCTTGACAAGGGATTCAAAGGTGTCAGGTGAAGCCATTTTCATTTGGAAGGACATCTAAGAGATTAAATTATTTGTGAAGATGTCAATCAAGTGACTATCAGGTATTTTCCATGGCATGTGATTCACAATATGTCTCCATCATTGTAATAAACTAGTAAAGGTTTCTCCATTCTTTTGTTTAGTATTGCACAAATAGCTGAGTGTGGCTTGATGCTCAATATTATATGAATATTGTCCAACAAACTTCTCTACAAGGTCAGAGAAGGTAGAGATTGACCCATAAGGAAGGGTCATGAACTATTCCAAGGTTGCGCCTCTAATACTTCTAGTGAAAAGTATTTTTAAGTAATTCTCATTATAGGTGACCTCTTGACATGCGATGTAAACCTCTTTGAGATGTTGTAGAGGACATGTTTCACCTTTGTATTTCTCCAATTTGGGCATTTTAAAGTTTTGTGGGAATGGTTACATTGTGATAGATTTGTCAAATGGATAGGGACAAATCTCTTTAAAAGAATACTCCTTTCCCCCATTTTCTAAACCTTGTACGGTGCTCTTGAGCTGATTGAATTGTTGGGTGAAATCTGGAGTATTTTGTGTGAAAAATGGGGGTACATAATCTTCGCCTCCTCCAAATTGTGCAGTTGAAAAGCCCGTGGAGGTCATACCAATGGTAGGAGGAGGTATATATTGATAAGCTTGCGTTGTATTGTTTGCAGATGTTTTTGCCCCCATTTTTTTAAACAAAGATGAAGACAAAGGCATAGAAATTTTCCCTATGTTGTTGACATTAGCACTTCCTCCTTGAGTCATTGTCATTTGAGTACTATTATGTGTAGTATTGTTTGGCAAAGCACTTATGATCTGTTGAATTTGTTCAGGTGTCAATTTTCATATTGATGTGGTTGTTGATATAGGTGTTGATATTGGTACTGATGTAGGAGGTTTGCTAACAGGTCCTTTACCAGTGTCCTGTGATGATGTAGAATTTGAAGTAGAAGCCATGGCTGCAGTAGCGGCAACAGTGAATTTAGTGAAATTTCTAGCAAGGAGTGTTTCATCAAAGTCAACAAGAACTGTGACACCATTATGAATAAGATTTAAGAATATTTCATCACTATTATGCAAAATGGCCTTCTCAACCATTTCCAAATTATATGGGTCTCTAAGGAAGTCAATCACTTGTGTGGGCCTTTCTTCTTGGGCCACTAATTTTGTTTCTTTGGCCACTTCTTCAGCTCATACCCCACTTCCATGAAAGTATTCTGTGGAAAATGGGTTCTCCTCATGATTAACAGTGTTGAATGTTGTTCGCCTCATGTTTCTAGCTTGGGATCGACTGACAACCATACAATGGTAGAAGAATGGAAGACAAAGAGATGTAAGAAATGAAATGGAGAAAAGATCTTTGATTAGATTTGATTTGATTTGATTGATTAATTGATTGTTTTGGATTAAGGATTGATTTGATTGATTGAATGGATTGATTGGATGATTGATTTAAAGGTTTTTGGAACAAAACCTAAGCATGTTAAACCTTATGATGATACAAACACAAAATGATTTAGACTAATACATGTTCTACTTGAAGATGGAATTGTGATCTCAATAAAAATGAGACATCACTAAAGGATTTAAATCACTTGAGACAGACTGATGGTCTACAAGCAATGTTGGGTTTGTTTGAGGATGAAGGTTTGTGATACTTTGATTAAGGTCTTTCAACCTAAAGATTTGATTTGATTTTGAGCTAATGCTCCAAAGGAATCAAGAATGATGATGGAAGAAATGGAAGAATGATCTAGAAGCAAGGTGTTACCTAATCGTATTGTTCAATGGCGACAAAAGCACTATTGATTGAAAACTTGGCGATGAAATTACAAACTTTGTTGTTGTAGAGGATTTTGTCCAGTTTCTTGCGATGTTCAATCTCTTGTTTGATAGATGTTGCAATGTGTTGGTATTCCTTGGATTTATGGGTGGTTTCTTTTTGCTCTCTAAGGACTGGAGATGTAGGAAGCTTAACCTTCTTATGCTTCTTAAAACTGGTCATGTCATGGAAAAATTGATTTTTACCAAATGAATGAATGATCTAGGACAAATGATTCTAGGGTCCTGTAGAAGGTCAAATTTTGATTATCTCAGCCAATTTTGAAGCTCACTATTTTGAAGTAGAGACAGTAGTCTCAGACGTAGCCGACGATCTTCGCAGATAAAAATCTGCATAGACAGTATTCTACACAGACGGTGGATCCAGAGTGAAGACGACCGACTGTGACTAAGGCAGTGTGTTGAAATTTAGGGCAGATTTTTTATTTTCGGTCTGATTTTAGGAAAATTTGTTCAATGGCCAGAACTAATTTTTAGCACAAGCAAACCAGAAAATAATAGACACATGTCTCAAAACAATCCAACAAGGGACAAAGAAACCTTGCGGGATACTAGTAAATGTGACATTAAGGGATCTTGCTTCAACTTTGTAATATTTCATTTTTGTATGTTCAAGTGACTCTTTCAAGCCACTTATGTTTTTACTAGGTCTAGTACAATGAAAATAGTTCAAACAGTAGCTACCTTAGGAATTTGGCTTTGCATGAAATATTATCAGCCTATTGCTTGGTAGTCCTTCATCTCACACAGCATGTCACTCCTGGAAGGGCGCCTGTGTTTTTTCCTTTTGCCAGGTATTGTTGCTGTGCTACGAAGATCTCTTTCGCAACACAATATCCTGGGACACGTATGATGGGAATCTTGGGGGGAGAATCTTCCCTCCCCTTGCACTATAATAAGTCACCGTTTGGGGGTGAATCGGGTAGGCTACTAATTTATAGTTGGTAGCAAGGTTTCATGGCATCCCCGCAATCGGTTTGTATGGCATGAGACACTTAAGTTTCTACTTCAACCATGCCAGTATGCTAAGGATATTCACTCAGTATGGACTACCATTAAACATGACCCTCACAAGCTTGAAGGGATAAAGAGGACCTTAGGGTCACACTTTGTTTCTATACCGGTTGAAGGGATTACCGGTTTGAGGTCATCCTCTAAGGGGGAAGCACTCCCTCTAGATAGGCCTCTCTAGAAGCTTGATTAAACTAAGCTTTCTCTTCACCCAAGATCCGCAAAGGCGAGGGGAGAGGATACGGCTATAGTTTAATCATAGCATCACATATTTTAAGGGATCTAATCTAATGACAAAAAATCTCAAAAAAAGTGTTGAAAAACACTTCTTCAAACACACCAAAAAGAGTTCATTCCAAATTGAACCTAATAAAAGCAATACTATGTATTTTCTACCTAAGAAAATGACACAATAGTGTGATTAAACATACATGTTCAATTCCTTTCCCACACAGCAAAAAGGAAAGCTTGTAAAGGTGTGTTGATTCACTTTAAGTCATTCAAGAGTTATGAAATTCATTCCCTTAAACATTCAAGATTGGGTGAGGTTCATTTTAAGCAACATTCATTCCAAGACAAATGGTTAAGTATACAAGTTCATTTAGGTAATCTTTTAAAAATCATTTATGGAACCTACATGAAACTGTTTAGTAGTTTGAAACTTCATATTTTCCAAGAACACAAAACCTAGGAAAAAGTTGCAGACGATGAATCGTCACAGACGGTGATCTGCGTAGACGGGGATCTGCACAGACGATAATCTGCGGAGATGGCAACAGACTTGCACAGATGGAAAAAGACAGACAGTCATATTTTATTAAAAAGAAATAAACTTATTCAAACTGAAACATAACATTTTTATCAAATCACTCAAAATTTAACCCTTAAAAAAGTTTATTACTGTTAGAAACCCGAGAGTTAAAAATACTTCAAGTTGACAAAAACTAATTTTAAGCCATAGTTTTTATAATTTGTTTTTCACAAGCGGAGATGGTAAATTATCTGCACAGATGATCAAGTTGCGTAGATGACAGTCTGTGAAAATGGTGACTCCAGAGCGGAGACAGGTCTGCGTAAGCATTTTCCAAACTATGAAAAATCTGCAATAAATTTTAGAAAATAAGGGACGTGGGTCTCACCGGGCATGCCAAAATATATGTGATAAAACCTAACCTCTTGGGAGCACGCTCAGACATGCAAACATTAGAGATATATATCAAACAACTACACTAAACATGTCTAAAAGTATACTATCAAAAATAACAAGAGATCCATCATAACCTTCGATGAATCAAACAAGTGCACACAAGCCTTGTTGATTTGCTCTTAGAGAGGTTTATGGGTGTGCTCTCCCAACACAATATATTTAATCTCACTTAATTTGATAAATGAAACTAGAATGCAATCTAATGATGGATGAAGAACTCAAGAACAAGTATGAGGAACTTGTCTCAAGCCTCCATCAATAAAGATGAAAATACAAGAACTATCCTAGGATGAAGATGCAAGAAAAAATAAGCTAAGATTCATTCACCATTATTACCTAAGATGTAATTTCTAGATTATCTAAAGCATGAACACGAAAAACACTCTAAAATTCTAGCACTAAACTACCATGATAACAATGCATAAAATGAGAGATGATTTTCTCTTGACAAAGGCCTCTATTTATAGATTTTTTAGGAGAGAGAGGGCTTGGATGAGGTGGAGCTCATGTGGCATCCACATAGGTGCCACATAAGGGACACATAATCCTTGCAAGAGGCCAACTTTTCTCACACATGTGTGAGCAACTTTGAATGTGATGGGTCAAAATGTACTTAAAGTACACATGTGAAGGATCTTGTAAGAGGTGTAAGAGGGTGTAAGAGTTTTGGACCAGTGAAACACTTTTGGAAAGTGTAAGAAGGTATCATCATAGGTGTAAGAAACCTTGTTGGCACCAAATAAGGATTATTTGGAAAAGGTAATTTCTGAAAATTTGCTCACACATGTGTGAGCAAATAATTAAGACTAATTGGTGTAGGAATAAAGAAATTAGCTTAATTAACCTTAGTTAATTAATAGATAGGTCTATTTGATTAGAGTGATGGGAGGTAGGGTAGGATCTAGGTTCAAATTATCTTAATATAAATTTAAAATTTAGATTAATTTGGTTTAGTAGAATTTAAGCCATGTGAAGGAATAAATAAATTAAAAATTTATTTAAAGGGAATCAATGAGGGATAATGTATTAAATAATATTTAATACATTAAATGGGGGTAGTATTTAAATTAAATTCAAATACTAAGGAAAATGAATCATATTTAATTAAATAAATTTAATTAAATAGATAGGAGAATATAAAAAATATAATTAATTAAAATTAACTATAATGTTATGGGAATATTAATTAAATTAATATAAGGATGATTTTGGATGTCTATAGTGTCCACTGCACCTGATGCTATGTTGTTTAATCTGCTTGACTGGAAGAATTTGTAACCCAAAATACATGTACCAAACTTAATCTCATCATCAGTTGTTGTTGTTACTTTCAATCCACGACCATCCCATTTGGCTCTTGTCATCTTTTCAGTCTCTACCTTGGGCAGATGCTTTAGTGCCTTTACTTTATCGGTTACGAGGTAACCTGTGACCGCATGGATGACATCCCAGGATATTCCCTTCGGTTCATCCAACCATAACTTTTTGTTATGCATTTTCCTCAGTACTAACAGAATACCATCGATTTTGAAGACCTTCAAAAACATTAGGACATTGGTGAGCACTTTCACCTCAATGTGTTTGTGCTCTTCCTTAAGTGTTGCATCATTGTTACAAAGCTTCTTGTAATCTTCTTCAACCTCTAACATTCTAATCTCTACAATCTTGTAGTGTATGAAGGATCGAATGTCTTCAACCAACAAAACCCTATCTATAATGCACAATAATGCACCAACATCGTCAGTTTGTGAGGCAACCTCCAGATGGATCTTATAATTGGTTTCCTCACATGCCGTGTTCTTAATGAGTTTGAACTCATCTTTCTTTACATCCATATATTTCACAGTTCATGAAGTTGACGCCATTTTTAGAAAATTAGGGCTTTTGTGTAATGCGTGAAAATGGAGTTGGCGGTCTTGAAGAACTTGTTGTTTGTGTTTGCAAAGATATTTGAACTGCTTTGGAATGCTGAATGTTGAGTCGTGATAGCTCTCTATCTGGGTTGCTTTATGCTCAAAAATTGCCTTCACTCACTATACTCTAGGTGTCGTGACAAATGAGTCATTTTGATGCCCTATTTATAGTCGTTTCCCTAAAACATGTTTCATTAATGCTCATCAACTCGTCAATGCATAAAGACGGAGTTCATTGGTGAAGACTTTACTTCCATCGGTGACGCTTACAATGTTTCAGAGTAGTCAATATTCACTTTTCTTTTACTGATAGGTTTCAGTATCACTTATAGCTTGTTCATGTGCTTTTTTATCGACGAGGCTCAATTTATACTAGAAACATTTTCTTTTAACCAATGCTTCTCGGTAAATGTAGGCAGTCTTAACTTTGATTTTATACCGATGGGTTTCGGTATATATGCCCGAAAGCATAGTTCTCACATATTTCAATATGTACAATCATGATGCATCTTTCTTATGCTAATTTGGAATTATTTCAACATATTATGGAACTAATGTAAAGTAATAGCTTGGGGTAATGCAGTTCCATACTTACTTGTTCTGTTTAGGTGGGGTTGGTGATTTGACTATATCCATTGGATGGGGTGTCACCATTTGCATTGCTCGTTCCAGCTTCATCTTTGCTTGAAGCTTATGTCCACATTTTGTCTCTAGCCCTCTAGATATCTTCAATGGTGTTTCCATTGGGATATGTGCTTGTCTCTGTCATTCGGTCTCTACAGTCTTTCTTGAGATGACCAACTTTATGACAGTGTAAGCATGCCATTCTAGGGTTAGTCCACCCTCTAGAATTTCTTGTCCATAGTCTCATATATTTTGCACCAATGTGACCATATCTTCCACACGCTGTATAATTTTTCCAAGTATTTTAGTCCCATATATACTGATTACCGACACTCTTCGGTTAATAGAGAGTTTCTTGACCTTTAGGCTTCCATGTTTGTCTTTTCTTTTTCCAGCATTCAAGAGTTGTGTGCCCATTCGTTTTTCATGTAGGATAGTATTTGTCCATGTAGGTTTCCCTTTTTGGTTGTTTCATCTCAGACTTAAATTCATATGCTTTATGACCTTTCTTGTTACATTTATAACAGAATCCTATGAATGAAGATGTAGATTTAGGAATACCTTTCATTTTGCGTCTGCATACATTTGATGCATGGCCTTTCTTTCCACAGTGATTGCATGTAAGCTTTCTTGGTCTTGGATTTTCATAGACATTCTTTGGATTGGATTCATTTAATGATTCTCCATTTTTTGTAAAGCCTAGACCGTTGTTGTTATTGACTCTTCGTTGTCCCTCAAGAAAATCATCCATTCTTTTATTGATTTCTTCAGCCTTTTTGATAATTTCATTATGTTGTTGTTGTATTCTTAATTCATGATTTATCTTTTCATTCTCATCCCACAGTTCACTGATAACTTCTATTATTTCAATGAGTTCAACATTTATTTTTTTTGCCTCTTGACTCGAAAGAATAATCTGATTTGTTATCTCATGATGATGCTCTGTAAGTCTTTGTATTTCAGTCCCCTTTTCTTGTAGCTTTTCAGTGATCTTTCTTCTATCATCAATAGCTAGTGTTCTTTCTTATTCATCCTATCTAGCATTGTTTATGACATCAATCATCCCTACCATCTATGTCTCTTTATCGATTTGTAGAGATTTAACTTGTCCATCCAGATGTAGATTGATTTTAGTTAGACTACTTTCTTTTGATGTGTTTGATGCTTTGCTTGTAGTTGATCCTAAATACTCAAAGAAATCTAGAGTTCTTCCTCATGATAATCTATCTTATTACTGTGATATTCCATATTCGTTCTTTCATCAAGAAACTATCTCATGCTGATTCTAGCTTCTTTATATTGTTCATAGAACATCAGAATTTCAAGCTTTTTATTCTCAATATTTTTATCAAGTTTGTACTTCTCCATTGTATGATCTTTTCTCTTAATCCTTTAATCATTCCAAGAAGAGGCTTAGCTCTGATACCAATTTTTTCAATTAATGGGAAGTATGTATTGAGAGGGGATGGGTGAATTAGTACATTTGAATCATTCATACAAAATTTCATGAACATAATTGACACATAATACAAGATATGATATCGCAGAAAACTCCTGTTAGGAAGTAAAAACTATGGTGGGGATGTCACCCACAAAACTTCACTCTCTATAGATTGGAAGGGGCCAATTAAGGCTTAAAATTGGATAAATTTTGATGATCTACCCTATTAGTAGTGTCAGTCGAGACCTGTTAAATTCTACTATGTTAAGAGCTTTAGCAACACTAATGAAGTGTGCACTCGGTTAAGAGATTTATAATAGGACTGTTAAGTCCAACTTCCTTGAAAAGATTTTTACACTTTGGATCACTTGTTAGAATGATAGAAAATTAAAAATTGACCTGGTAAATTCAATCTCCTATTTATCTCACATAAAAAATATTATTACCTTAACTGTGATTGAATAATACCTCTGATTATCAGCTTCCTCTTTTCTTGGTTCTGCTAACCAAATTCTTCTTTTTATGTTCTGGTTCTTAAAACTCTCAATTCAATCCATATATGTTCTTGTTATGTTCTCCTCTCTCTTTTTCCTTCTCACACACACATTCTAATGAATGATTACATCATCTATTTATAGATGGATTGACTTCATCGAGTTGTGATAAAAACAATGTTAACTCTAAGATCAGGTTTAAAACTTACACCTAGATCTCCTTGTCTATGTGTTTTAAATTAGTTAGACTGATTAAAACACTTACATTAATGTTTCTTGTCCCTAAAGAAATGGATTTAAAACAATTAAATATCCTATAAATAGAATACACTTCCTTTATCTGACGTGGAAGTCAGATCCACTTTTTGCGGGCTGTAACTAACTTTCGGTTCTTTCTGTCGATCATGCTTGACTTTCCTTCAGTTTCTACTATCTATTGCACTGTATCTGTCTTGTGGTTCTACACTATAACTTACATTTTGGGTTCCTCTGTTGGGTTCCACTTTATCTTTCTGCTTTGTGATTTTTGGTTTACACACTAACTTGTGTCATAGATTCTCTCTATACTTAGTCATTTTTTGTGATCTCCTAATCTGATCTTCAGTTTTCTCTTTCCTATCTTTCAGTGTAGGTTTACTGAAAGTGTTTTTTTATACTAATGAAAAATTAATGTCATCAGTTTATGCCCTATGAGTTGTTTTGGATCAAGTTTTTTTGTCTTCTTATGTTGTCTCCTCCTAGAATCCAAAGGACAGTACTTTGCATTTCTTAGCTTCTGACCTTTCTCCTTCATCTTTGTGTTATTTAATCTCTTCCCTTGTTTCTCTCCTCTCTGTATACCTTGTTCCCTCTCACCTTGATCTCCTTAGAATGACAAATCCCATTAAGTTGAGAGGTCTCAGGGTGCATATTTCCTTTGATGGACCCATCATAGGTAAAAGACTAGCTGACTACAAGGTTTTAGGTAGAGATATGATTTATAACTCTGACAAATATTGAGTTAACTCTAAGATTCATAATATTTTTATTGTTGTTTCCTTACGAATTGATGCTGACAAACTCAGTATTGGCACTCTATGCTGAAGGTTATTTAAAAATGTGTATTTAGGGGACTTAGATAAATCTCTGGCCAACATTAGGAGTGATCTCACTATCCCTAAACCATTCTTCTATGAAACGCTTAATTTTGGGGGAAGATTAGCTCCAGCTTATCCCATATTAGTTAATGAAGACATAAAATATCTAGCGACTTAGGCTCCCATTGTTCACAAAAATCTAAAATTCCTCCTTTGTTTCTTTCATGTATGTTCCCCTGAAGCTCCTAACTGGATTGACAAATACATCATCATGGATTAGGTTAGTGCATGGGAGACTGATGAAGAGATTAGCTATTTCATTGAGCCTCCTAACCCTTCAAGACATCTCAATGTTGATATTGAGGATGATACCTTAGAATTATAAAAATATGATTCACTCGTGTCCTATGGCATATCTTTATTATTCTTTTTAGAATGTTCCTTCCTTAAAATTAATGTTATAATAAGTCTTTTGGTAATACATGGAATGGATGTTCATTAAAATAATAAATGGTTTGTGTTTTGATATAGCTAGATATGACATCAATTTCTATGTATTATGGAAAAAATGCACTACAATGCTATCTCCAATCCTTTTCTGTAAGTTGTTAATTCATAAATCCTCTAAGGAATAAGATTTAATTTTTTCAAAGCCAAGAAAGGCCTTCCAAAGACCTGTGATGAAAGTGCTGCAAGGTGTTCTTGCACATACACAATCTAGGACTCTACTAGTCCTAGTCTCCTCTAGATCCTAACCTCACTTCTAGGACCTCCCAAGTCTATACTTCACTAGTCTAAGACTTCACTAACTCAATACAATGAGTTGATCTCCTTGTGCTTCACCTTGAAAGACAACTATCAATAAATATGTTCCAACTCTTCACTCTAACTTTGAGGGATCCAAGTTTAAATACTTCATAAAAAATTCACAAATATTGCAAGTGTTGTGTCAACCATAAAAAACTCCCTTTTACATCCTTCCAAGTCCATTGGAATGGGTCTTCAAACTCCAATTATTCAAGTTAAAGACTGATTCTCCATTTGGTCCTATTAGGCCTAATTGCACAATTAGCCCTATCCAGAGGGTTTTTCTGGTTTCTTTCCTAAAACTTCCAAATAACCCCAAGAAAAAAGTTAGGATCTAAATAAATTTTTTCAAGACCTAAAAGATTTTTGAGGTCTTAGACTCCTAGGTCATCTGTATAGTAGTATCCTATAATATAGGGCATAGAGGGCTAATTTGGTTCAAAATATGCAGTCCACTTATTTCTACCCAGAAATCTATCTAGATGGATTGGCAAAGACCTAACCTCTCTCTTAGGGATCTATAGGACCTTAAGGCTTCTAAAATCACACTTGGTTTGAATCTCTCAAACATTCCCTTGCACTTGCATTCAAATTTCATCCTATCATGCACCTAACTTGGCTCTCTCGTCTCGTCTAGAGCATGATCTTAAAAATAACAAACTGATACTTCTGACCTCCTACTTGCACATTTACAATGTACAAAGGCCCCCCTACCATATTCATCCACACCCTGAATATTTTCATGGTTTGATTCTATGGGGGAGCCATGAAACTAAAATCCACTCTGTCTACTCCAGCAACTACAGTAATTACAAAACAATTTACAAAACCTATGTACTCTACTCAAAAAAACTTTTCCACTAGAAAAAAAACTCTTAGCACTATCTTCACAACACAGATCCAACACTAGAACAATCTATTCAATTCATTCAAACACATTCTCACTCAAAACAAGTCGACTCTACACAAAACTCAGAAATCACTGTTCTTCTTGCTGTGTGCATAAATGTTGTCACACTTCTATGAATCATTCCATTCAAGGTTGCTCAAGAATGAGGCCTCAAATATTGATCCATAGCTCTCTAGTCATGGATGTGTAAAAATGTAAAATGAAGGCCCTCAGATTGACCTAGTTGTGTCATTGCAAATACACCATGAAACGAGAGATTCGAATGCATGAAAATGAGATCTAATCTATATGATTGCAATGCATAAAAGGAAATTAATCTAAATGATAACAATGCATGGCTAAATCTATGAAAGGAAATGAAAATGCAAGATTAATCTATAAAAATAAACATGATTCTAATCTATATGAGGAGCCATGAATGCAAGAAAGAATGAGACAAGAAGAGAGAAGTTGCAATATCCAAGCTCAAATGCTCCTCCAAAATTGCTCTCTAAACCTGCAACATAAC
>MU226169.1:5668933-5680078 GCA_018584345.1 Thuja plicata
GTGTGTGTGTGTGTGTGTGTGTGTGTGTGTGTGTGTGTGTGTGTGTGTGCACGCGCACGCGCACGTGTGTGTGCATGTGCGTAAGTGCGTGCATGTGTGCGTGTGTGTGTGCATGCATGCGTGTGTGTATAAGTAGATATATTTGCACATATTTATTATGATTGATTGTGATGTCTTCTATGAATATCTCGGAACAAATTACCTAAAGGAATTAACACTCCTATCAAGTGAATTATGCATCAATGACTTACTCTTCGTTTCTTTGTTTTAGATTATTTTCTTCATTGAATTAAATTATGCTAAGGGCTAATTAGTAATGAACATAGAATCATCTATCTTATCTGAAAATTCTACTAATTAAACTTTGGAGAAAATTTTCCAGTTTCCTGGAATGGCATATTTTAAAATAGGGGAATTAATAAGAAATAGGTATTAATTCTTACTGATATATTTTATCAATAAAGTTTGAGAATAGGCAAGGGTTAAATTGTTTGATTATTTTAGTATTTAGGAATGCATGAAATGGGAAAGGAATGAGAACTTAATAATACAAAAAGACATGGTGAGGAGGCCTTTCCTGTTTAAGATTTATAAATTTTAGTATGAGAAATGGATGATGGATTAAGAGAAAAATTAGGATCATTAAAACAACCTTATTTAGATAGTTATGATGAACTATAACTAATTGAATTATTGAAGATGATAAGTTGATGATCACTGAGCTGCAGAAAGTAAATGCAAGACATTAAATCAATTAATGTATTGTATTTTCATTCATGTCAACCTAATATGTTATGATTTCTCATACACATATTGTCACAAAACTTGAAGATCTAAAGAGACAAATTTTTTGTCATCGATAAAGGTATACACCGAGTGACAGGGTTACATGGGAACAGTGAACCTTGAGAAGTTCACAGTGTTTCCCGACACACACTCAACACTGACGCACAGTGTTACCCGAGATCACTAGTACCCGAGAAAGTGTTACCGAGCAAACTAAGAGTTGATGATCAAAATCAATAGGAGTTAGAAAATGACAAAACTACTTAGCTGTCAGAGCTATATTTAGAGGTAAATAATTGATTACTTTATTTTCATTGACTAGTAGAACTAAGGAGAAATCTATGAAATGAAACTAAAGAAAATCTTTAAAGATTAAAGCAATGCATGGTGGGATTTGTGGATCAAGAAGCAATCTACAAAAAGAAAAAGAAAGACAAGGAAATTGAGTCGCTAATCACATCTATATAAAGAGACAAGGAATTAATTATAAAAAAGAGAAATGCTAAATATATTTCTAGTTAAGATAGAATTCTTCATGCAGATCTGATCATACAAGCTAAGAAACAGAGCCAAATAAATTCTACAGACACTAAGAAACAAAAGTAAGAGAAGTCACCAAGCAAAAAGAATAAATAAGGGGAGAAAGGGAATTGAAGAGAACATTGATTAGAGAGGTATTCTAGACTAACAATAGATCTGAAAATCTACAATTTAAATTTGTATTATTGAACAGATCATTTACTGTTTCAGTTTAACCATTGATTCATAAAATCTATTAACTAAGTGGGATTTAACAATCCTTATTGTATTGAGATACTCAAGAGTATAAAAAGGTTTTCTTGTTGATATCATAGTGAATGCTAGGTCAAAAGACAAAATGTTAGTTTTGAATCCTCTAACAAGGTCGCACTTAACAGTGTGTTTGTAACCTCTAACAGGGTTGTCTCTTAACCAAGCTCACTTCAGAAGAGTGAAATTTTTTGTTTATTGGTCCCAAGTGGTTTTTTCCCTTAATAGAGTTTCCAAATTAAAAATCCATGTGTCAACTGTGTATTTATTTCATTGCATTGATTTTTTTCTTTACACATTACTAAAACAACATTGGTCGGTAAACACAAAGTTTAATTGTTGCTACTCGGTAAAGGATAGAAAAGGATAAACAATATATCTTATCAAGTTTTTTATAGTTGATAAAATTACATAACACATACATCTAGTAGGACTGAAAGATGACTAGAGGATATTATATTTGTGATATAACTTTTGGTTTGAATTATTGGAATTATTTTTAAGGCCACTGATTAACCCCCNTTACCCCCCCCCCCCCCCCCCCCTCATTTATTCTAACAATTTGTATCACAAATTTGGTGGTTGGAAGAGATTTTAAAGACTCAAGATAAAGATCACAAGATGAGTAAAAGGGATGTGCCTAAGTTGAACAAAGACAACTTTGCATCATGGAAAAGAAGGATAATAATTTATCTATCAGGTATTGTAAATGATGTCATACAATACTTGGATGTTGAATATGTTGTACCTACTAGACCTCATACTATTGATCAATTGAGAGAGAAACATGAATGCAATTATATGATGATATAACTTGCTTCTTCACTATCTAATGCTAAATTTGAAGATGTCAAATCATGCACCACTACAAACAAAATGTGGGACAAACTCAAGCTAGTACATGGAGGAGACACAAATTTGTTGAGAGCTAAAGTTGAAAGCCTTAGAGGAAAGTTTGATGACCTAATAATGAAATAAGGAGAAAACATCACTCGGTATAGTAGAAGAATCAAAGAGGTTGTTAATTATATCCAAGGAGTAAGAGTACTTGAAGAATAAACATTTGTAAGTAAAATTCTAAGAACCTTACTGCCTATTTATGCAATTAGATTATCTACAATTCAAGAAATGAGAGAAGTAGCAAATAACAATGTTACTCAAGATAGTTTGATTGGTAGACTTATTTCATTTGAGATGAATAACTATGACAACAGTGTCTTACCAACTATTGAGTCTGTATTCAAATCTTCTATGAAAATAAGAAAATATAGTCACAAACACACTATGAGAAATGGTAGTGAAAGTGATAGTGATGAACAAGAACTTGATGAAATTGAAGCAATATTGGCTAAAATATTGCAAAGAGGTAAAGGAAGATACAAAGGTAAATTACCATTGGTTTGTTTTAATTATAAATAAATTGGACAGTTTGCTGCTAGATGCCCTAAAAAGAGAAAGCATGAAAGAAAAAATGACATATCTTATGAAAAGAAGTTTGACAAAAGTGATGACCAAGACTACAGAAGAAACTGACACTGAAAGAAGAGATAATTGAGAATACAAGGACAAAGGCAAGAAGGCTTGTTACCTGGTTGAGAACAAAGCTGAAAATACTGACAATGAATCTGAGGAAGATGTTAAGGTAGTATTTGTTTCTATGAAGGATGATTCGGATGAAGAAGAAAGGTATGTTGAAACTGCACTCATATCTAAAGTTAGCAAAAATGATTTTTAGATTATTGATAGTGGTTGTACTCACCACATGACTGGAGATAAGGAAAATTTTGAAAAATTTGAATATTATAATGGTGGATCGGTTAGGATGGGTAATGACTCACCTTGCCTAGTTGAAGGAAAGGGAACCATCATGTTGAATAATATGATCAGATGTGAAAATGCACATTGGGTGAAAGGACTTAACTATAATCTATTGAGTTTTTCACATCTGAATAACACAGGACACCGAGTTGCATTTGAGAACAAACATGAAAAGTTTTTTAATGGAATAGGAAGGTTGACTGGTACTGGTGAACAAAAAAAAGGTAACCTATTCTATCTTGATAATATTGATACCACTTGTTTATTCGCTAGAAATGAAGACATTTATTTTGCATAAAAGGTTATGTTATGTGAATTTTAACAACATGGTTAAGATAAGAAAGAAAAGGAAAGTAAGAGGCTTACCGAGTATGTCAAAACCCGACCATGTCATGTGCAAGAATTATCAAAAAGGAAAAATTACAAAGTCTAGTTTCAAGAGAAAAACATACACATGTAATTCTATTCTAGATTTAGTCCATACTGACTTATGTGGACCAATGAGAACAAAGAGCTATTATGGTGATAAATACTTCATTCTCTTTGTTGATGACTATTCTAGGAAGATGACTGTCATGTTCTTAAAAGATAAATCTGAAGAATTTAAGATGTTCAAATGGTATAAGGATAAAGTTGAAAAACAAAGTGGAAAGGAGCTAAAATTCCTAAGATCAGATAGAGGAAGAGAATTTCTAATGAATTCTCTAAATTTTTTAATGAGAATGGAATTACAAGACAGGTTTCTACACTGAGAAAATCACAGCAAAATGGGATTGCTGAAAGGAGGAATAGATCAATTTTTTATTTTGCCAGAACACTGATGATTGAAATAGGAATCAGACAAACATTCTAGAGAAAAGTTGTTGGACTGTTGTCTATACACTGAACTAAGTTCAATTAAAGAAAGACACCAATAAGACACCTTATGAGCTATGGTATGAATACACACCAAATGTGAGTTATTTTAGAAATTTTGGAAGTCAATGTTATATATTGAAACATGAAAGAAATGGGAAATTTGACTCTAAAAATGATGAAGGAATATTTCTTAGATATGCTACCAAAAGTAAAGCTTATAAATGTCTGAACAAGTCCTCTAACAAAATCATTGAAAGTGCAAATGTTAAAGTGGATGAATTTGCTGAGAAAGATGATGAGGAAATCATAAAGAAACCAGAATATTAAAATAGATTTTTCTACATAGAAGAACCTGACACCTTTCCCAAGCAATAGTCTAACGCTATCGAGCGATAGAACAATGCAACCGAGCAACAGGTTGCACACACAGAGAAGATAAAAATGCTCACAATGTTGAACTGAGTTATGATGAAGATAAAAATGAAGGTCAAGATGATGATCAGAATGATGAACAAATATCTTAACATGTACTTGCAAAATACATCATAAGACACCATCCACAGGACTAGATCATTGGCGATAAAAGAGCTAGAATGAGAACAAGAAGTAAGTCACTTAACACTAGATGTTTGATTGTGAATTTTAGCCTAAATCTATTAATACTGCACTTGAAAATAAGGAATGGGTTAGTGTAATGAATGAAGATATTGAGAATATTGAGAAGAACAAAACATGGACATTATTACCTAGACTGAATGAAAAAAATGTCATTGCTACAAAATGGATATTCAAAAGCAAACTAAATGAGAATGGAGAAGTCACAAGGAACAAAGAAAGACTAGTATGTAATGGGTATGCACAAGAAGAAGGTATTGACTATGGAGAAACCTTTGCACCCATTGCTAGAATAGAAGGAGTAAGAATTCTACTTTCTTATGTTGCTTTCAAAGGATTCAAAGTATACCAAATGGATGTTAAATTTGCATTTCTGAATGGAATACTAGAAGAGAAGGTATACATTGAACAACTTGAAGGGTTTGTTGATCCTAACAAGAGGAACATGGTTTGTAGACTACACGAAGCCTTGTATGGATTGAAACAAGCACTGAGAGAATGGTATGAAAGACTTCACTCTTATCTCATTAGTATTGGATTTGTTAGAACAAGTGATAACATTAATCTATATTTAAAAGGAGATATTGATTATAAGATTCTGGTTGCTGAGATATTTGTTGATGATATCATATTTGGAGTTAACGATATGTTATGCAAGTCATTTGCTAATGAAATGACCAAAGAATTTAAGATTTTAATGTTTGGAGAGATCAAATTTTTTCTTGGTCTACAGATTCTACAATAGGATGAAGGCATCTACTGATGACATATAACTAATTGAATATTTGAAGATGTTAAGTTGATCACCAAAATGCAGAAAGATAATGCAAGACATTAAATCAGTTAATGGATTGTATTGTCGTTGATGTCAAATTGATATAATCTGATCAGTTAAATACAAAGTGTCCAGGACTTCAGAGAATTAGAGAGATAAACATTTGCTTTAAGTAATGCATAAAAGACCAGCATTCACTAATACATTTGAGGTCAATTTTAGACCTTTATTTTTTACCATAGACCATTTTGGCTCATGATTCTCTTTTTTTTTTTGTTTATGTCCCAGTTTGGTCTAACTTTTGAGACCAGTTAAATTTATTGTAGGAACTTTAACCAAATCAGGATATAAACAAAAAAAAATGTGAATGAACTCACTTCATTTTTCATTTTGTTTTAGGTGCAGGCAGGAGGAAGGGTTTCAAAAATTTCATTGTTGTAGATGTGGGTGGAAGGAAGATACCACAGGGAAGGAGGCTTGCAAATATCTCACCAAAAAACATCTGGTTGTAAATTTGTGAGGGCGGATCAACATTGAAGGATGAATCAAACCCTCTCTCTTTGATGGCATTGTTGACAATGATTTAATGGTAGTTATTATTCAAGTTCTTTAGTGTAGAGAAAGGCATTAGTTCAAATCTTAAGAATTTATATATGCTAAATTGTATTGGCTCAAGATGGAACACAGATTCAATTGAAATCTGTGAAATTGGGAACCTATGGAGTTGCAGAAAATGGAGGAGGAGATGTAGTTGCAGTCAACAAGATAGACCCCTCCACATTGGAGACTTTCAGGGTATGTATAAAAACATGATTCTATGCAACACCTTGTTGTGGAAGATTTTATCTATAAGTTTTCTTTGCTATTTGGTACAAGATCATGATAAAGATTTATTTGGCAGGCTCTCTATTTTCTCTCTATCTATGCTGTCATTATAAATATTTTAGGCATTGTGATTGAGCTTATAAATAAATTTACAGTCCCATGACTATCTATTGATGCAATTAACTCACACAAATATCTATTGCAATGAATTTTCAAGGTTGATAATTTTTCAAGTTGGATATATACAGATTGTAGATATCTTATTTATAGGCAATGTCAGTAGTGCCACAATTCTAATAGACTAAAAGTAAAGCATTCTATTTTTGTTTAGGTATTTGAGGATTAGTGGAAGAATTATCTATGAATTAGTAAATAATCATGAACCTTTGATCTAATTGTTAAAGTGGATATAAATATTGTGACATGTCATCCATGGACAAATCTAATATGCTAGTATCAATGGATCCCACTAGTCTAACTTAATTGTTTTAATCAAAATTTATAGATATTTAAAAGCACATACATTTTAAATGAAAATAAGCATCAATAGTCAATTTATAAGTGTACACAAATATCATCTAGCCACATGTCAATAGTTGGTATCGAGTGCAATGTGTAATATGTGTTTAATGATTCAAATATTTATGGAAAATTTTCCTTATAGAACCATGGCGCCTGCAAATCATACATCATAAAGTACCTCTAGTGTCAATATAATTACATATTTATCTCTTATGTGTCTTATTCAAATGTTCACCCTTTGTGGGAGTACTTTTAATCAATCTTTATTCACATGTTTTTTATTATATAAAAAGAGAAACAATGGACAATTGGGGCTGCAAATTTTAGGTTTAGGGTTTGTCTTTTGCCTTTAAATTTTGAGAAAAACCTTAAATATTAGTGTCCATGTGCCTGAATATTCTATTATTGAATTGACATGTTTTCCTGGTCACAAATCTCTTAAGTCATCACTTAGGTCATTTTTTCATTGTCTAACCAGCCACATGCGTTGAACCTTTTTATTTTCCTGATCAACTCTTTTATCCCCTAATTTATGTTTCCTTCTTAGGCTTTAATTGTATTTACCCTATCACCCTAGCTAACCAATGTCTCCACATGCTCATTTATTGGTCTTAAGTTAGAATGTTCCCTCACACTCCCACAATCTTTATTAAAGAATGTAGTGACTCCCATGGGTTGGTGGGTTAATTTTTTAATGTGGCCAATGTATTGAATTTCCTTGACTTTTGGATCTCCCTATGCTCCTATGTCAAGAGCTAACTTATTAAAATCTCAACCCTTGTAGGTTGGTGGGGTGAAGTGTTAAAAGTTAAGTGTTGAATTTTAAGATTTACTTTGCACCTTGGTGGGAGTTACAAGTCAAGCAATAGATGACCCACAGAACAACGAGATGAAGAAAATTTGACAATGAGGTTAGTGAATATTCTAACCTTGCAACCTTGAAAACATTAGTGGATGGTTTGTGACACACTTTGTGAGTAATTGTATTCTTTCCTACTTGACTGGAGTGCATTATTATTGAAACAATGTTATTTCTAACTTTGGTATGTTTAATTTTACTTTCAAATATGAGGTATCCACCTTTTCATGCAATGTAAAATAGAAAAAGCAAGCCTTGATTGTTGTAGTAAGTTGTAGTGGAAACTATGATTCTGCACTTCTTTCTATTCAAATAGACATTAGTAATCTTATTGAAATATTGACATGTGTAAGAACAAATTTTATTTTAAAAAAAATTATTGCATAGAGAAATTAGTATGCACAATGCTTGACAATGATTTTTCTGGTCAATCAACTACAATATTTTTGAATCATATCTTACATTGAATATTCAAGGCATGCTTGTTGTAAAGAACAAATAGCGTCAGCCATCCATAATTCTCAATCTTCCAATTCTTCTCACCCACTTTTTAAATGGATAACAAATAATGGATTATGGTAGGAGACACTAGTTGTTCCTTGATATATTAATGCACTCATTATAATAATAAGGACTCACCTTGATCTCCTAAAGGTAGTATCTTAGTATCACCACCTAGTTCTAATCCTTGTTCCTTATCCTACATATCAACCTCCCTAAGTGATGAATAGCTTGTGATAGATTGGGTCACAATAGACATGTGCCTAAAATTTTACCTATAACTTCCTCTTTCCTTACTTTTGATCCTTCAACTACACCTTCCATTTTATTTGAACCTTTTCCTTTGTTCAATATTAAATTATTAATTATCCTTACATCCCCTTTGGAAGAAGACTCCTCACATTTGATTTTCCATATGTAAAATAAAACCTTGATTTATTAGTTTGTTTATCTATTTATCCACCTACTCTCTTAGTCCATCAGTCACCTCCCTCATCAAAATAATCAACTCTATTAGCTCCTTCACTTGTGATCAATTAAGTGATTGATTTGATTTCTCCTCATGCTCATATTAGGTGTCTATATAATTTCCCTCATCCTTATCCACATCAGGAATAAGAAGATGTTACATTTCCTCATGAAGTCCACTAACATCTTGGACAATACTTTCCTCATTGTATATTCATCTATAAAATTTTCCCAATAGAATTCTAAATTAACCTTGTGTTTCTACTCCTTTCCCCTAGATGTGAGGATCTTTTGAAATGGATCAAAATGATCTCCAACCTTTTAGTTTCGAAGGTGGTAGAACAATAATTCTATGTTTGTTGTCTCTACTGATTGTGTTGTGGGACATATCTCCAACATTTTACCAAGTGTGATATGGAAGACCATACCTTTCCTATGATTCTCCTTACGAATATGATCAGACTTAGATAATTGTCTCACCACGTCAAGTAACATTAACTTGTCTGTAGGATAACTTGAAATATTGTAAGGCTAAGAGGTGAAATAGTTACTTACCACTAGCCTAGTTCATGTGAAGGACCAAATGAACACACAGAGATGCAAGTGCAGATGTACAAAGAAGAATCATAGTATGCAGATGACAGGACAGAGAAGAAGATGATAATGTGTGGGCCACAAAAAGAAAAGGCTCAAGAAGTTGAGATGACAGAGATAGAGAAAGAAATTGTAGAGGTTTCTAATAGAGTTGATGAGTGTGTGGATGAAGACATCCAAGTGGGGATAGTCAAGTGTCCATTGAAAGTTCTTATTGAAAATAAAAATGATAGGGCTATAAAACAAGCCATTGATGACATGTTTGAATGCCAAGGAGGATGGCATAAGTAGGATAAGTTATAGGAGGTCTCAAGGATGACAGGGACCTTGGAGATTGAAGAGTTCACACTCTTGAAGAGATATTTGGAAGAAGTAGCCACAAGTTGGCATAAAAGGATGAAGAAGAGGTTGGTATGGCTTGTCAGGTGGCTTATTGAAGAGAGGAAACTATTGAATGGAGGACCCACTAAGAGGGTACAAGGATTTGATGGTGGGAGGGCTATCCATGATAGAAAGAAGGAAATTGTTCATGGAGAAGAAATAGATTTGTGGGATGAGTTGAATGCCATAGTCGAGGAATGGCAAGAGAAGGGTGAAGTGATGAGATAATTACTAGAAAAGGGGCATGGAGAGGAAGAAGTATATGGTCATGGAGAGACCTTAGAGTTATATTTTTCTACAAGGACAAAGAACTAACAAGGAGTGTGGGAGAAGACACGGGAAGTGTTAGATGAAGGAGTAAAGCACCAAGCATTTGTTTTGGTGAATATGGAAGATTTGATTTTTTTGTTTCTAACATTGTTATGATAGCGTTGCAGGGATATTTTCTTAATGTTGATGTGAATGAGGATGTTGTAGAAATCCATGAGAAGAAGTATGAAAGGGCATGTTCTTGGCACATCATGTTTATTTGCAGGAATATGCTACCTATGGACATAGGTTTCATTTGTGTAGAAGAACTTCAACAAGAGGTAGACAAAGACAAGACAAAGAGGAAGAAACTCCCCAATCCAAGGAGACTTGGATTGATTTGATCCTTAGGAGTATGGTGAAGGGCACCCAGACATACAAGAGGAGATGATTGAGTTGGGACAGTGTTGAAGGGTTAAGAGCCTTGGTGCATGGTTATAGTAGCAGAGAATCTAGCCATTGGGGGGTGACTTTGTGTTTGAATCCATGTTAGGATGGTATAAGGATGGTGAATCATCCATTTATTTGATGCTATGGTGTTGGTGTTAGGAATAACAGTCCATGAAATACCTAAGAGGGGAGGTGAATCAGTTGTAGTATAGATTATTAAACTTTAAACATTATTAACCATATCAGCAAATGCAAATAATAACACAGTAATAGAAAACACCATAACACAAGATTTTTTCATGAGGAAACCCTTTTAAAGGTAAAAACCCAATGGGAATTAACACCCACAAATGATGTACTAAGAGTATAGTTGTAACACCCCAAAATTGGCATCTTGCAACCCTAACCAATTTTGTTGCATTTGTCATTCTTCTAAATCATCAAAGACCTATTGTACTAGGCAATCCTGAGTTTTCACTGACTCTACTCGACCTGAGTGTCAAATGCAGAAAATCCTAAATCTGTATTAATCATACATCATATTTAATTCCTAAATATCTATTTGGCTAAACAAACCTTATGATCGAATTAATTTGATTAATAAAGTCCTAGCACTTTAATTAAATTAAATTCACCCTCTTTAGCTGAGACACAT
>MU226169.1:5698342-5710134 GCA_018584345.1 Thuja plicata
ATTAATTGGATATTCTCTCAAAAATCTTTCTTCTATTCAGAAATAGAAACTTTGAATTAATTGTGCTTTAAAGGGAAATAAAACAATTTAATTCAAATAAAACAATGTTAAATCAAAGAGATAAAACTGTTAAAATAGGAAGAAAATAATTTATTGAATTCTTTTCAATAAAGCTTTCTATTTTTAACTGGCTTTTCTAGTTGTTTTATTTCAAAACAGGAAATTTTCTATTCTGATCCTCTCAGGGTCTATAAAAGAACTCTCTTTCTTCATTCAAACCCCCTGAGCCCCTGAAAACTTTACGCAAAATTGCATTGTTAGAATACGGAATTGTTGTCTCACTTTCTTAATATCATATAGAGTAATTTCATATTGCAAATAGATAGCTTTCAATTTCTAGATTAATGGCATTTAGTATTCATGTTAGATGATATCTCATATTTCAATTTCTTAGCATAATCTTTGCATTGCATTGCACTTATCATGTCAAATCCTTCATTCTTAGATTGGTCCATGGTTGTGAGACTCTCATCCTAAGAGCAATTTCAAAACCCCATCTAGATAGAAGGCAACAGGTCGAATCACGCAGGCAGGCAGGATGAATAACTCATATTCAGTCTTGTTTGTTCTTGGTGAAGAAGGACTATGTTGAAGTGTGTGGTTGATTAACAAGGCCAAAATTAACACATACAATAGTATCCCTATTAAAAGATATTAGCCCTATTATGAGCTTGTTACAACATTACAGTACATAGTCCCTGCTAGGAGACAGACCCTATTAGGAGTAAAAGGAAAATAGTAGGCTCATTGCCAAGGCACACTGCCCAAAGAAGGTTAAAGCCACCCTCAAGGATTTAAAATCTACATCAAGTGTATACATCAAATACACAATCCAGTGAACTATCTGATAACAACTATCTTTGCTTGATGAGTTCCAATGAAGTATGAACACTGCTCTCTATCCACTAGTCAATCTTCCCAGCTTCACAAATCTTTTCTCTTCTTTCTCTACCACACTTTTCAAAAAATAAAAGATAATTCATATATAACCTTTTACAATAACCCATTAGGTCGGCCAGTTAAGCTTTCGTAATACATAATTAACTAGGTCAGCCAATTAAGGCCTCCCATCATACAAATAATTACATAAGACCTTGCTAAGATACACACAATACCTATAACAAGTATACAACATTTATAATTCATCAAAAATACTTTTAGATCCACAATCTACTCTCATAATTAAATTCCACATGTTACAAATCTGAAGTCAGCTAGGAAATAGGTCTTCTCTAGAACACACACCACAACTAACGTCATCAGCACCCAAACAAAAATCAAACTCAACCCATTTCACTATTATATGTCAGCTCTCCATCAGTAAGTTCACAAGTTCTAAAACATCTTCCTCAGTAATCTATACCCGAAACATAGAGACCTTCTCTGTCTAGAATAACAGTTGCAGTCCATAAATATAGTCTTCACCAAATGAACTATAACATCCACATAATATAACATAAAGTCAAGCGACCTTAGGAGTAAGGTAATAACACATCCTTCTACATAAATCAAACTTCGATCCTTTTGAATCATCCGTACATTGTCCATGCATTCATTCTAGTTAAGTAGTTAGTTTGTCTTCTCTATAGAAATATATGTTGACATGAGTGACAAAACATGAATATCAATAGCATGTTTAGTAACCAAAACTAATATCATCCAACAATCTCCCCCTTTGGCATTGATGGCAACATATGGGAAAATCCATATGCATCAACCCAAAAGTACTCTCTCAATACAATCTTCTCAATATCCTCAACATAAATTTCCCAAAATAGTAGGGATTTTCTCATAGATTCCTTGCCCCTTTGGCAGCAATGGCAAAGGGTGCCATAACTCATCTATAGTCTTCAGTAGATTTTTCAAATCTTCATGTCCCATCAGGTGCAAGATCACCCAAATGTGCTCCATAGTGTTCTCCTGTGATCACTCCCCCTAAGGAGTATATCCATACATCAAGTCCAGAGAGTAATATAGCTCTAAGATCTACTGGACTCGAGTATATCTGAATCATTTTAATTTCCACTGGGAGGGGCCATCACCTACATGCCTCTGAGGTATTCAAAATCATCTTTTGGAAAAGGTTTAGTAAATATATTTTCTATATGTTCCTTTGTGCTTATGTACTCTAGTTTAATCTCCTTAGCAGCTACCTTTTCCCTCAAGAAATGATACTTGATAGAAATATGTTTAGTCTTTGAGTGCATTACAAGATTCTTTGACATGTTTACTGTACTTGTGTTATCACAATGAATAACCACTGCCTCCTTGAAAATTATACCAATATCTTCCAGCATTTGTTTCATCCAAACAACTTGTGTGCAATTAATTGCAGCAACTACATATTCCAATTTAGTAGTAGATTGAGCAATATGATTCTACTTCTTACTTAGCCAAGAAACCAATCTCTTCCCAAGGAAAAATGCACCACCACTTGTGCTCTTTCTGTCATCCACATTACCTGCCCAATCAGCATCAGTAAAATCCTGCAAAGTAAAATCATCAGATTTTTCATACCATAATCCATACTCTATTGTTCCTTTCAGGTATCTCAAAATTCTTTTCACAATAGAAAAGTGTGTTTCTTTAGGATCTGCCTGATATCTAGCCAGAATTCCAACTACATTGGTAATATCTAGTCTAGTGTGTGTCAAATATTGTAAACCTCCAATCATTGACCTGTACTTAGTCTACACAACACTTTGAGTCTCATCATTTTTAGTTAGTTTATTCCCTATTATCATTGGTATACCAACAAGTTTACAATCATCCATTCCAAATTTCTTCAACATTTCCTTAAGGTACTTGGTCTGAGATATAAATATGCCATTTTCACTCTGATTAATTTGCAAACAAAGAAAAAATTTCATCTCACCAATCATTGACATCTCAAACTCATTCTCCATTTCTTTAGCAAACCTCTTACTCATTTTATCATTTCCTCCAAAAATGATATCATCTACAAAAACTTCTATAATTAAGATTCCATCTTCATTAGTTCTTAAATACAAATTACTATCTGCATTACCTTTTCTGAAACCAAGATGAAGTAGATGTTTGTCTAGTCTTGCATACCATGCCCTCGGTGCTTGTTTCAGTCTATACAGTGCCTTGTTCAGTCTACAAACCATGTTTTCATCATCTATCAAAGGAAAACCATCAGGTTTCTCAATTTATACTACTTCCTCTAGGTCACCATTCAAAAATGCATATTTCACATCCATCTGATACACTTTGAATTCTGTATGTGTAGCATAAGAAAGGAATAGTCTCACAGCTTCCAATCTAGCAACAACTGCAAATGTTTCTTCATAGTCTATGCCTTCTTGTTGTGAGTAGCCTTTACATACTAGTATAGCCTTGTTTCTTACCAATGTGCCTTCCTCATCCATTTTGTTTTTGAAAACCAACATCATTGTAGAAAAATCATCAATAAAGAGTATAAAATACCTTTCAACATAGTATGATCTTATTCTTGTAGGGCCACATAGATCTGTATGCAACAGATACAACTTCCCTTTTGCTGAATATGCTTTTCTCTTGAAAGTGCTTTCATTTTGTTTCCCCATAACATATTCTCTACACATAGTGTTATACGGCTTAACAATTTTAGGTATATCTCTTACTACTTTTTTCATACTTTCCTTCACAATGTTGTCAAAATTAACATGACAAAATCTTATGTGCCATAACTAGCTATCATCAACATTTGTAATAAAACAAGTAGCTTCATATGTGTTTAGTTCAAATACATTACCTCTGGATTTCCTACCAGATTCTATCAAGTCTCCTATTTTACTCTTGATAGAACATTTCCCATTGATGAAGTTCATTTGATAACCCTTTTCCACTAGTTGTCCAACACTCAACAAATTATGCTTAAGTCCATCCATAAGTAGTACATTTCTAGTGTTAGTCTTACCATCCAATGAGATAGATCCAACCCCAATAATAATTTTAGGAGTATTGTCACCAAATCTAACAACACCACCATCATGATTCTTCAAACTCACAAATTTTTTTTATCTCTAGTCATATGATGTGAACAACCACTATCTATGACCCATTCAGATTTATTTTCAACTCAAGATACTAGTGCTTTTTCCTCATGCATAGGTTCATCATCCTTAATAGAAATGAATCCAATTTCATCAAAGTTATCATCCCCATCATCAGATATTCCTTCACTAGCATGATAACATTCATTATCCTTTGAGAACTTAGACTTTAAAAACTTAGCTTTGTTCTTTGGAATTCTTGTAGGACATCTAGATGCAAAATGAATGATCTTATTACATGAAAAAAATTTCAAAGGTAATTTGTCTTTGAACTTACCCTTACCTCTCTTTTCTCTTCTAGTAATCAGTGTAACAATTTCATCTAGCTTCCTTTCTTCTTCCTCTATATGTTCCCATTCATCAGCATAGACTCCAATTTCTTCTCTCAAATCATTATAGCTTGTACTTTCATTTCCAGCTAAGGTATTCATTTTTTTGTGCACGACTACTTTGAATGATGACTCAACTTTAGGTAAAGTGTCTCCCAATTTTGTGGCCTCAAATGTAGTTAGTTTTCCAATCAACATCTCTCTGGGGAAGTTTGGTGTCAATGGTATGATATCCTCTATAGCCTGAACCTTGGTTCTATATGCAAATGTCAAAGATCTCAATATCTTTGCAATTACTTCTTATTCACTCTATGTTCCTCCAGAGTTCCTAATACCAGTCACCGCTGTTGGTTGTATTCCTTGTTTTGGCAGTTTTCCTAGGTCCCTGTTCTTTTCTTTGTGATCTGGTGTTTTTAAGTCAACTATCTCTCATTCCTTTTTGCTTTACCTGTGTCGAGATTTTAGGTTTTCAAGTTTGAACCTGTCTCAATTTACAAAAATCCCTGAAAACCCTAAGCCTTCCAAGTGTTAAAAGTTGAAGAACAAACCCTAAGTCTGTTTCACTTATGTTTCACTGTTGCTTTTTTAGTCCACTTAAGTCATGTGTTTTAATCAAATCACTTTGTCACGTTACTCCAAATGAATATTCCCTAATCCTTCCCGACTTGGCGATTTGCTTTTGTCGCATGGTCTCATTTAAATTCACTATATTCCTTTGGCATTACAAGACTGCAATTTCTTCATGTCGTGTGGTCGCAAGATAACTATGTAATAAAGCATTATGCAAAGGGGACCCACTTATTAGTCGGGTAATCGCAAGAAATTCCCAACAATTATTGAAATGTCTTCAGACTTTGTGATTACCTCATGTCGCGTTATCTCTAAAAGGATCCATGTTTAAAAGTTAGGAAAACCTTCAGTTGCGTAGTCTCGAGAAGGAACGACGGTTAAGAGATTTTGACCAAGACTTCATGACTGACCGTCTGAGGTTTAGAGTAAAGCGTAGTTAGGTTGTCGCCTGTTTCAGATTGATCACTCAATTTTACATTGAGTGATAAGTGAACAAATGACTTTGTGACATGTGTCATAAGGTGAGTGCTTATTAAAGGTTTATTGCATGGTCGCTAGAAGGAGATAATGGAATTAGCGACCACGAGACTCTGTGCTTTTCTTTTTGTCCCGGGGTCTAAGAAAGATTTAAGGGTATAAAGGAATCTATGGTGATTAAGTCACAGCCGTCAGATAAAGAGATCAAAGGATCCAACAGTGGTCACAAAGTTTGAGAACAAAAGTGCCCGAAGGGAAAATTCCTCTCAACTTGGCGATTAAGGTATGTCACGCAATCGTCAAATCAGAAAAAGGGGCACGTATAACTTGTCATGTTGGAATTAAAGACTCAAGATTTGTATTTTGCGATCGGGCGACTTGGATTGTCGCATAGTCTTGAAATGAAATGAAAATGCTCGGCGACTAGGAGATAACCGTAAGTGGTTAAAGGCAACGGTTAGTCACAGGGTCTCAAAAAAGATAAAGAGTTAGTGTTAACTATGTGCAACTATGATTTCTGCAGGGTCGTGTGATCGCCAGATGGTGACTTGGGTTTGCAGAGGAAAGAAAGTGTATTATCACAATGTCTCAAAATAAACTATGGGTTAATGACTAAAGTCCGCGACAAAGAGATAAAGTGTAGTTGCACAGTCGCCTGATCCCAAAATCTAAAAATGGTGGCAGTTTTTGATGTGATAGTATGAATCATTCGATAATCAATCACAGGCTTGTATTTTGATTGCTGTGCAAAAAGAGTAGCTGAGATGTAAGATAGTTAGCAAATCACAGCGTGACATGTCACCTCTTTTTGAATTCTGTAAGGTTTTTCCGAGGATTCACTTTTATGAATTTGATTTCCTGTCACGCTCATGCAACTATGGCTAGGTTTTCATTCAAGTTCACAGTATATCGAATTAAAGACAGAACTGATGTTTCCAAATTATGAGCTGTGTACTTTGAATGATGGCTATAACCAGTTGATAGTGCTTTCATTTTCATTCATCAATTTTTCATATTTCAGAGCCCAAGGTGTTAAGTTTTCAAATGAAGAGATATTTTGCTCAGTTTGCAGTATTTTCAGAGTTGATCAATAGGTTCTAAGACTCAGAAAATTGTGCATAAGACGGTCAGCCAATCTCAGAAATAGATTTGTTTCAATATCGATAAGGAGTAAGATATTCAAGGCACTGCGAGTATGAGTGGAACTGTTAGTGTTGCTTCGACAAGTGGAGGAAGTGAGGAAGAGAAAAAGGGAAAGGCAAGTTTTTCTCATGAATTCCTCAAGTTACTTCCTGGTTCTACACAAAATAAGAGAGAAAATGCAAATGTGCTCTTGGATGACTATCACAATATGAGAGATGCTGATACTCCAAGGACAACAGGTTTCTCATTGTTTAATTATTTCTATAAAAATTCTGATAAGGCTATCCAAGTCTCAAACCCCTGGACTTGTGGTCTAGCCAGATTAATTATCCCTCATGTCTACATAGATGTAGACTTGTTCTTAGAACTAGCCAATCATTATGATGTTTTGTCTAAAATAATCAAAAGGGATGATGGCATTGCCCTGTTAATATTAAATAGAAATTCATTCATGCAGGCTTTTGGCTGGTTTAGCACCATGTCTACCAAAATTGACATGACAAAGAAGGAGCATAGATATAGTTTGAAGCCTGGTATTGCTAAAGGCTTATTGCAGAAACACATGTTGAAAGAAGTGAGAAAGTACTTAGATCCTATTTTTGGGACAAGCCCATATTATTACAAGGATCTAGAGTTCTACATTAAGTATATCTCCTATGCCCTATGTAGAGTGCTAGGGATAGATGGAGAAGTAGAGAAAATCAATGTTGGCATCCTGATGATGGTGCTAGACTTACAAGAGGTGCATTCAAACACCAGTTATGATTATATACAGCACATCATTGATGAGATACATGAGGGTTTCATTGCAACCCAGAAAAAGTTGAAAGACTCCAAGGAGAAGGAGCCCAAATTCCTTCACTATTCCACACACATGCATCTCCTGCTGTACTTCAATTTTGTAATCATGGACATCAACAATTTGGCCCCACAAAGGTTTTACCATGAAGGTCCTAATCCTATCCAATTTTGGGTGAGGGTTTGGAATTACACATTCAAGGACTGTGATTATTGTTCCTTTCAGAATTGGATTTTGTATCCAATAGTACAAATTCTTGGAGTCAGCAGAAAAAGAATCCCATTAAAGGTTATACAACTGCTTAGGCCCTGTGATTATATAGATAGCTGGCCTGGAAAGCATAATTGGGGTGATTTCTTCTTGGAGGAGAATTATACCATTATCAGGGTATATGGGTGTAGTCATCCACCTCATCTCTTACCATATTATGTACCAGCAAGAGTAGCTGCAATGGAATTCATATGGCAGCTGTTGTTAATAGATAACGACCACTTTGCATCGCACAAGAAGGGGACTCTAACCCCTAGGCAATTCAAGATTTTCAACTTTACAATTGGCAAAGGTGCTATTGATGCAGTGAGTCAGTGGCTAGAAGGATGCAAAATGGGCGCAACCCCTTATAGATATATTGACCCAGAGGGTTTCATGGCAGGGGTTAGGAAATTGTATACACCTACAATCCCCAATACTAATGTCCACTTTGAGTGCATGGAAGAAGATGCAACAAGGAACATCGTAGATGCGGATGAAATTCAAACAAGAAGAGTCAGGATTCAAGAATTGTTGAATCTTGAAAGACAAATTAAGAGGAATGGACTATCTTTTGGGGGTTTTTTACCCTAATCTACCATATTTTGATAAAACCAAGCACGTGATAGACAATTACTATGTGCTAATAGAACAGTTAGATACTATTCTTGATAAAAAAGGTGCTCAAGAGCCAGACCATTTAGAGTCTGAATGTGATAGTAGTAGTGACAGTGATTATGCACGTCCTGCTAGAGATCTTCCACCACAGCAAGATATTGCTGAGATATCACAGCTGGAAGGGGCTAAGTGTCACATTGTTGATTTAACATTGGTCACCCAACTTGATGATGTAGAAGAGCCTGCTGCAAACAGGTAGAAATTGGAAGTAGGTCAGCCTTCAGTTGAAGGACAAAGAAAGAAAAAAGACAAGGCTAGGGCCTTAGTACCAGGGAATAGGTTATATGACCATAACCTAAGGAAATCAATCAGGGAAAGCAAGAAGCAACAGCCTGCCTTGGATAACAGTGTTGAGTTGCCACTTAAGGCCTGTGTTGATGAGAGATTGATTCATCAACAAAAAATTTTAAATGATGACAACTGTGTCAAAATAGAGGAGTTTAAAGACTTCCAAAGATGGCATAAGACAGAGTAGATAAGATCCCAGTAGACAGTAGATGGGAAAGAGACAATAACGAATGAAGCTCTAGTGGCTTTACAGTCTTATGACCCTGAAAATGAGGATATTTCACCCGAGGATGCTAGGAAAATGGTGCTAGGAAGTGGACTACTATTGGCTGAGGGATGGGATTTGGCATCTTCCTTCATCATAGACCAAATCAGAAAATAGCCAGATCTCAAAATGGCTAGTGAGGTCCAGATTGGAGATGTAATAAAAGGATTTTGGCATAGCCCAAAATCCCAAGCTTTTGCAATGTGGAGCATGTGCCCAAAAGACCAAATGCCCTAACTGGTAAATATTCAAGAAAATATGGTGGGCAATCAAATGGTCTGGTCTATACAGAATACAGGGGATTTGGAGATCTCCCAAATCATGACACATTGGGCTCACTTGAATGAGGACAAAACTAAATAATTGTCTAATAAGTGTAGCAATTTATTAGAAGAGACAAGTGCATTGTCTAAGGACAAGGAGATGTGTCATATACAATTGCACCAGCAGGATCAAGTAATCAAGAGATTGCTGAAAGAGTTAGAAGAAAAACCTGAGGTGGTATATGTACCTACACAACCACCACCATTGAAAATTGAAGATAATCCTAAATCAGAGGAGGCTGTTGAATAGGAAACTAATGAAGAAAAGGGAAATGCAATTGCTTTGAAAGCCTTGAAGGGTATACTACAACATAAAATTGAGATTCTAAATGATAAAACTGATGTTGTACTCAATACATACAATAAATTGCCAGCTTTGCATATGGAGGTAATGGGATACCTTGCTATTATGAACCCTTACTTTACTAAATGGTCTGCTAGGGTAAATTTATTTGAAAAGTTAGCATCTTTACAAACCATAAGACCAGATTTTCCTAAAATAGTAACTGAAGTTGAAGATGAGATCAAAAGAGTCAATATTTCTCTCTCATTCTTTAAAGGAAAATTAAACCAAATAGAGGTTAAGCTAAGCCTCTTTTCAAATGATTTTAATAAGTTTATTCCTTCCTTAAGGGGAGATGATGATCAAGTAAAGGTTGTAGATGCCTGGAAGAATGAATTTGACAGCAAGATGCCTGGTGATGAGGCATTTCTCTTGCAAGAAGATGTTGATATTGAAGGATTCAATAAAATATTGGATGAAGCTTTCAAAGCAGAGACTAACATCAACAAATTCCTGCTAGATGTCAAGAATATCATTGATGCTAGATGGGATAGACAAAAGATGCAAGTATAGAGTACTCAAGACTTTAAGTGGCCATTGGATGATGAAGTGAAAGCATAGGACTTGATGACCACGCCCAAGAGAAAGAAGCCAGCAGTAGAAGAAGAAATCTTGGACAAGGAGTAAAGGTGAACACTTGGCACTGCACTGTTCAAGATAAAAGGAACAATTATTGCAAAAGGAGAATGTAGATGAGTATGCAAGCATGGCTATCCAGACTCAACATAAATACTACCAGCTACCATCTATACAAATATGATTTTAGTCGCCAGATCGAGAGAAGAATAAATAATATTTGTTTCCATCTTTTGAATCGGTCGCTCCATCGCTTCTTCTTTCTTTTGTTTCTTTTATAGTTTTAGGTTTAGGTTTTCTATGACCATCCTAAGCTTGCTGCATCCTTAAGGGATTCCAAGATGGTCAAAAACCTATATATAGCAAAAGAGTTGTAATTGTAAAGGGTCTTGGAGGTTGGAATTTTTTGAAAAAGAGAAAAAATATATTGTAGAATTCAGATGTTCTAAAATTCTTTCTATCTTTTGAAGTGGAAAAATATTTCATGTATGAAAGCTGGATAATATAAATAAAAATATGGTGCAATTTTACTCTCTTCAATTGCTATCTCTTTATTCTCTGTGTATGCTCTTTTATGTTTAAGTTTGCAAGGCATTCTGAAGCATTTTGGTTATAAGGTAACTATCTAATTGATTGCAAGTTTCTTTTAAGGAAAGAACTAAGTTTTGTGAGTAGTTTCAGGGAGAATAATAGTTTTTAAAGATTTGATACAATTGTTTAGAGGTAAAAAGGTAATTTGTAAGGCAACTTATCTGAATTGCATGTGGGTTGTAAGGTAGCTTACTGTATTTTGTTTCTATGAGATCTTAGTTTATTGACTTTGTAACCCAAAGGATAGACACTGGTCCAGAAATTGGTCTGATAACCTATTATCATCCAAGTCATTTCAAGGCATCAAAACCAATTTAATCAAAATACTCTTGTTACTAAGAAAAAACAAACTGAACTCAGTAAGGACCTATGTCAGTAGGACAGTGTCCATTTTAGTGATTCCTTGGAGAGTGAATCGTTAGGTTATCCCTCCTACAATAAAAGGAGGAAGGATGAAAATCCTTGTATCACTAGTTCTTGTTATATTTACAACCATGGTTTGTATGGTTAAATCTTGCATTTGATTATGCTTGGTCATTTGTAAGATGATTTATAAGTTGGTTTAACAAAGATACATAGCAAATCAGTGTCCACATTAATACATACTGTGTAAACAGCAATCATAAGAGGTAAAACCTGCTTGAGTATATGTGGAGCTCAAAAATGAAGAAGGACCTTATCCAGTCCCTAGAAATTAGGATTTTCTTGTTCCTGAATCAGTATTAGAAAGCATAGTGTTCAAATAGATAGTTCAAGCACTGTGGTTCATACAAGAAAAAACCCTAACAAATTGGTGACTCTGCTGGGGATAGAGATTGTAAAGTCTTGTAGAAGCATTCAGAAATCTCTGGTGTGTCAAGGTCTAAATTTTTTACAAAATCCCGGTAGTTCTTGTCATAATTGTCCCTTGATAGCCATTCATTCATCCCAATTTATTGGGTGGCGACTCTAAAAGAAAATCTCTGAGATTAGTGCAAAGTTAACAAATGTCTTTTGGAATGAATACTAGGTCAAGGGTGAGAACTGATCCTGAAAAGGTATTA
>MU226169.1:5739192-5752336 GCA_018584345.1 Thuja plicata
ATGAGATATGTTTCATGGCAGACACAGACTTCACACATATCAAACCAGTTGTACCAAGAACAACTTGGTTATCACCATTAGAATATGAGATCAATATTGATCTAGCTACAAGTGCAATTGAGGCACTACTCAATGCGCCCATTGATAAGAAACAACCAAGGTTTGGTACATATGAGGAGGCCAAATCTAAGATAAAACATGGCCTAGAAGTTAAGAAGACTATAAACAAGAATGATAAAATGATTAAGAATATCAAGAATATTCTATCAGTCTTAGAAGTGTAGGATCAACAGGAGGAAACTAATGAACAGGGCACCATCAGTGAAGAACTAGAAGAAAGGAAATCGGATACATAGGCTACTGAATCTTATGTGCTTCCATCTCCACCTCCTGAAAAGAAGCTAAGAACACGAAGTCAAACTATTGCTACCGATACCACACCACTTAAGAAAGGTCATTTAAGGGCCTATATAAGGAATTATCCAGCAAAAAGAACAAGAAAACAACCTATCAAAACCACACCACCAAAGAAGAGAAAAAGGTTTGTCAGGACACAAGATGACTTGGATGACACCAAAGATGATGAACCAGATGTAGTAAAGAACTTCAGAAACCAAATGGTAGATGAAGTTTCCAAATAAATTTCCACACATGGCACAATGACTGATAAAAGGATCAGGCAGTGGGATACACTGAGTCCAGAGAATCAGAATAAAATATAGGAAGCAGTCATAAAATCAATGATTAAAAACAAGTATGCCCCTGCTGAATTTGTAAATCAAATACTTGAAGATCTAAGTAAAAGGGTATACCAATAGTGGTCATATGCCTTGAAAATAGAAAGAGAAGCAAGATAAAGAGTTCTTGTGAGACTGATGCCTCCTGAATCCAAATTTGAAGAGATACAAGAAGTATTGAAGAAACACTCAATTAAATTAGTAGCCAAAATAAGGGCTTACAAACTACTAGAGAGAAAGTTTATAAAACTGGATTCAATGACAGAGACCAAATGGAGACATCTCCTGGATCTACAGGTAGAGTCAACAAGTGTTGAGAAGAAATTACTTCTCACAAACACACCTCACAGAGAGGAGGATACAGATAATGCAAGTCCTCAACATATTTCTCTGGACAATCAAGAAAGTGATGATGAGCCTATTAACTTAGATACAGGCACGGATGATAATATCCAAGATATCACTCACTATGATTCCGAAAATGATCCAAAGAAGAAAGATGATGTGATATTTATCACACTCAAGGATCAACAAAGCCATCAAGTACTGAAGACATTAGATGGAAAGATAGTTGAAATTGCTGATGAAAAAATGCAGGACAGATCAATCCTGCACCCACTTGTGCAAGACCCTGCACAAAATATAAAAAAGGATGAGGATGTCACTACTGACAAGGCACTAACTAATGAGAAGGACACCAATACTAACAAATCTCAAGAAGCAACTCAAAGTAACATTCCTTTCCTAATGAAGGCAATAAACATACTAGAGGGAAATGAGGGATCAAATGAGAAAGAAACAAGAACACCCAAAGACAAGGGTGATGAAGAGGCCAAAGGGAAAATAGATACTACTACATAGAAAGCTACAATAGATGATCAAAATAATGCATCTACTGATCAAAATAAAGAAAACACTCAAAAGGAAACAGGGGACAAGCCTTCAGAGAAAGGTGAAGAAGGAAAGAAGGATGAGATTGAAAAGAAAACTGGAGCACATTCTACAGTAAAACCAAAGGTTAATGAAGATACATCTTCACATAACCAAAAGGTGCCCACAGAGTAGAAAACACAAGATGCATCATCGAAAAAACCTTCCCCAAACAATTCAGTGTGAACAAATTAACTAGCTACGGTAGTTCATAAATCTTCATCCCCTCAAATCTCAAAGAAGAAGAAAGGAAAGAATAAAAATAAGTAACTCTAGATGAAATCATTGACATTCCAGTCTATGATCCAAGAACATTGGATCCGATAGCATTGAAAAAATATGCAAATCTATGTGAGAGAAAAGCCATTGAAGGCAAGATGAAAAGAGTGGCAAAAGAGGCCAAGGTACTGGAAGTAGCAAGAAATATACTTCAAGAAATTGTACCATACATAAATATTGACCAACAAACTCCAATCATTGATCAACTGGTCACACTCACAGATGTAATAACATCTCAAAATATAGTTGCTAAGAAGACAATGGAAGAGAGACTTGAACAAAAGTATGAATTCAAGCTGGCAGAGAAGATAAGCTAGGAAGTTGCATTGAAAAAGGTCAAGCTATCTTAATTGATAATTATAATTGACCCAATTTTATCATAATTTGTTACCTTAATCAAGAAATTATGCACTTTAGATCAACTCACTATGGATTATACTGACAAGATAGAAAAAATAGATTTTGATCTTCAGTCTAGTGAACAAAATCTAGCCACCACCGAAGAAGCCCTTAAATTGTGCAATCAAAAAATCATAGAGGCTAGGAAACAGAGACAAGACATTCAGTTTGTAGAGATGAAGTAAAGAGATGAGGTCAATGAGCTCCAAGTTAATCTCTTACCGACACTTACACTACTACAACAAAACATGACATAGTAAAGTACTCTAATTGCCACCCCTAAAATGTCTATCCTAGACAACATTTATGATATGCATGCCAGACTAGAGATGCAACACATGGCCCTAGAATAGTTGAGAGAACATTGGGAGAAACTAATAGAAGATATCAAAATTACCCATTCTAATGTATTTGACACATTGTAAGTTACACATTTTTGTCACAATTTTGGCATGTTGTAAGTTGTACATTTTTTTGTCATCAGTATCAAAGAAAGGGGGAATTTGATATGTACATCACCTCAGTTAAAGGAGGAAATCATATTTATAGTGGAAGAAAGGGGAAATAATGTACACTCAAAGAGAATAAATAGTATACATGTACATATACATACACTATACCGATGCACACAGTAAGGGGGAGTCATATTATGACAAGGACATAAACATGCTGTAATAATTTCAGTATTATGCACATATCAGTTTTTGATACTAATGTCAAAGGGGGAGATTGAAGGCATTATATTTTTCCATTAGTATACTTAGAGAAAAACATGATCTACATCGTCGATTTACCTGACAAATAGGGCACAACACTATTCGATGCCAAGGTTACCTGACAAACAATATTAAGTGTTACCCGATGACAAAAAGGTAAATGATACCTGACGAGTAACAATAGTGCTACCCGAAAGTATAGTAAAGAGAGGAAACTAAAAGATATAGGGAACCCAATGAACAGTTTAGTCAAGGAACACCGACAGACTGCAAGTTCAAATCGAAAACCAAGAAATGACAGTCAGTTACATCCCGCAGAAAGTGGATCTGACAGTCCACATCAAATAAATCACTGAAGTTGTATTTATAACTTCTTGATTTTCTTTTAAATATATTATGTATGGAGGAAGAAATATAATTGTTATTGTTTTAATTATTTTTACCATTTTAAAACATGCAAACTAAAGATCAAGGTCAAGTTGTAAACCTTGGATCTGAGAGTTAACATTATAAGTTGTGAATTCCAAGATAGGTCAATACTTGTATAAATAGGTGCTCAATCCATTGAGAATTGTTGTTTTTCAATGAAGATAGTAGCCATGAAGAAAAACTAAAGACCAGAAAAAGAATTCATGCACAAGAACAAAAACATTAGATGTATAAGAAAGAATAAAAGTAATGGTTGGTAAATCACAATTGAATAATTACTAATGACAAGTTGTGTAAGGTGCTAAAATTTTTAGAGGTACTAATTCACCCCTCCCCTCTTAGTACTACTTCCCATTAATTCCAACAGATAACAAATATTTAGATCTCTAGTTTGGAGAAGATTAAATGAGCTATACCATTCAAATTGACAGTAATCATGCAAGGATCAATGTGGTGTTTGGGAGGCATGCAAAAGTAAGTTGATGAACTTTTCTCAATAAGAGTTACTCCATTCCACTGAACCAGGGAAGTCTCAGTGTTGTTAATTCTCAGGAAATTATTATTCTCTGATTGTATTCCAGGAATAGTGATTTTTTCTGTCACTACATCAGTTTCAAAGGATGCGGCTGCCACCGATACAATCAAAAGTAAAAAAAATGCATAAAAAGAAATATATTATGAAAATATATGACAAACTGATATAGAAACACAAAGAAGGGGTTGGATTTGTACCAATTTGTGCAATAATGGCTGCCAGAAGCATGAATTCTATAAACCAGTAGGGTCGTATGCTCTGCAATCCATTCATCATAACGTTATGCCAGCTATCCAGCCTTAGACTTTTATTTATATTCAGACAAACCTTAACAACTGTATATTTCTGTCTTATATACATTTTTTATTTCTAAAACATAGTTGACTTGGATTCCTTAAGTTTTGTTTAGTTAATATAAAACTGGTTTGTTGAATTTTTAGTTTCAGATCCATCAATTGGAATAATCTTGTAATATTTTATTATTTTTGATTATATACAAGATACTACTAATGCTTGTATGTTTACATTTAATTGACCCTAACTGAATGTAACACTCCTAAATAATTTCTACTCCTAAGCTTCCAGTCTATTCACACAAAGCTAGAGATTAGAAAGGGGACATTACTGATTGCTTCACTGTATGTTTAGTCAATTTTCTTAATGAATGATACCACTAGCTTAGTTTTGCTTTTCTAGCCAAGAGTAAATGTCTTGTTTCATGCCAATTGAACTTGCCCTAATCTATATTTTTCAATATTTATATTACATATCATAATAGAAAAAATAGCTTATGAGGAAACACAATACAAATTTAAAATTGCTCTTTTTAAACCTGAATTCCACGTCACAAGATTTTTAAATATATTTTGATCTTTAGAATTAATATTTTCTAGTTATTGAATATGGGGTTGTGTTTGATATTTTTTATTATATTGCTTATTTTTCTTTCAAATAAAATATTAATTTAAACTAAATATTGTTTTTGTAGGGAAGGGGGAACTGTAATGGATGCAGTAGAGTTTGTGCTTAAGAATTTCACAGAAATGAATAAACTATGGGTCAGGATGCAGCATCAGGTGTGTTGATTATACCATATCGATCAAGTCATCATTGTTTAGTCAGCTCCAGGTCCTATTTTTCCGGTCTTGCTTGCATGTGTCCTAGGGAAGTGACAAGTCATGTCGACATGATGTTGTATTCTTAACATTAGTTGTGCTCATGTAGGGAATACCTATTTGGGAGAAGGAGAAATAGGAGAAGGAAAGGAAAGATCTTTGTGATCTTGTAAGATTAATAGTGCCTACTTGAGTATAATCACTATCTTGAATTAAATTGTATTCATTCTACCAGTGTTTAGAATCAAACATATATAGATGATTTCTTCTATAAACTCTATGTTTTTAGGTGGGAAAGAATTTGCACGTGCTTAGCTAGATAGAAGGTGTGGACTTTGATTTTTACAAAGACACTATTCTCCCTAGAGTTTTGGAGCAGGTATCCTGGTTCTGTTAATCCTATTTTCTGACCCAAAATTCCTTCTCTACATAACAAAGAATGTATAAATGCCTCACAATGACTCAATCCATTAACAAATGATGATTTGATCAAACCATAAACCTCTGGTGAATCATATTTCCCATCGCAGTCAAAGGAATGAGAACCAGTAAATGGAAGATGTGAAGAAATCCTATTACACCATTCACTAGGAAAAGGCCTTCCAACAGGGAACAACTGAAGCCCTACAAATCCAACTTGCTAAACCACTTTACTTATAGATCGAGTGTTTCCACTTTCAACCATCATAACATAAGAATTTTTAATCAACATGACCTTGGTAATTTCTTCTTGGACTTCAATTAAATGTTTTTACACTTGTGATATTATAGCATTCACATAAGCTCTGCTCATGTGCTTTATAACCTGAGAAATTTTATTCAGATTGTTCTCCATTTCCTCCATAAACTTCCTTCTATGAGCTGTATCACATATAACAAATAGGTCATCTAGGAAGGTACTAAACCCTTCTTGGGATAGCCACTCAATCAAACAACATTTAACTATCCCCATACTCTTGAAAACAGTCATTGGACCTTTGAGTCAAGAAATAGAATTGAACATATCTGAGAGTGTTTTCAATTTCATTTGGCTACCATTGAGGGATATTATTTCACTATTATTTGTGGAAAATTCTTTCTCAGTGTAATTGAAATCAGGTGGTATAGCCATATGAAGAAACTAGTTTACTATCCAAAATGGCCCTCCCTCATGCACCTTAAATATTGCTGGCCCAGGCCAACAACCTGAAGTCCACATGGATAACTGATACATGGTAGTTTTATTTATAAGGGAAATTAATGCAAGGTAAAATCTTTGTAGCAAGAGCAGTATCAACTATCAGAGAAAAATTTTCATCACCACAGTGAGAGTTAAACATTTGTTGATCCACACTTAATAGTATAGAAAGCTCAGCTCAAGATTCAAGAGATTTTGGATTAAAAACATGAAGGCAGTCACCATCGAAATCTGTACCCAAATCTCTTGAATCTTGAGCTGAGATTTCTGTATTGTTAGGTGTGGATCAGCAACTTTTTAACTCTCAGTGTGGATATGCAAATGTTTCTCTGATAGTTAATACTGCTCTTCCTGAAAATATTTTACCTTGCATTAGTTTCCCTTATAAATAAAACTACCATGTATCAGTTATCCATGTGGGCTTCAGGTTTTTGCCTTGCCAACAATATTTAAGGTGCATGAGGGAGGGCCATTTTGGACAGTAAACCAGTTTCTTCAGATGGCTATACCACTTGATTTCAATTGCGGACTGAGAAAGAATTTTCCATAAATAATAGTGAAATAATATCCCGCAATGGTACCTGAATCAGCTAATAAAAATTTCAACAAACATGTGTCTACCATTTGACATAAAATGGTCTATCTATCGGCCATTCTGTGTCAAAATTTAGTGTTGTGGGTTTGGCATCCTTGTCGGATAGGTCAAATATTTTGACTGACATCGGTCTAACATTCGACACAAAATGGTCTATCTATGGACCATTATATGTTGAATTTAGTGTCGTGGGTTTGGCCACTGGTCAGATAGGTCAAACATTTCGACAGACATTGGTCTAATGTTTGACACAAAATAGTCTATCTATCGACCATTCTATGTTAAAATTTAGTGTTGTGGGTTTGGCACATTGGTCATATCGGTCAAACATTTTGACAGACATTAGTCTATAGTTCGATGAATAAAATTGTCATTTGTAGATGTTAGTTTTGACCAAGTGTGGCATAGAACATTCAACCTTAAGTACATTGTGTCAAATGTTCAACTAGAAAAATAGAGACAAAAACATTTGTGGGTCATTCAACAAGTATTAGTAGAAACGTAGATGAAATAAAGGTCAAAAATTGACCTCAAATGTATTAGTGATTCACTAACTGACTACAAACACTGATGGTTAGTGGAACCCGACCGATAGAGAAACCCGAGAGAAAATTCATAGTGATGCTTGAGAAAGAAACATGACAAGCAAAAAAGAAAGCATTACTGATGGGAAGAAAACCCCGATGGACAGACAAAATTGATGGAGAAGCCTGAGGATAACTGAAGTATTGACCAAAGCTATCAAAGAGTTAAAAGATTGAAATTAAATGAAGTTCAAAAATGATAAAATACTTAGCTAGCAGAGCTAAATATAGACTTAACTGGTTGTTAACATTGTTTTCATCGACAAGTTAAATCTAGAGATAAGTAAAATATTTAAAGTTGTTTTATCCAATTGTGATAGAGAAATCTACAGGATAAAACTTTAAGTAAATCTTTAAAGCGAGATTAGCTAAGATTGTGGATCACGCCAAGAACAAGAAAATCAAGAAGTGAGAAATGATTATATCATGTCTATAAAGAGATAATATAACTCATTATGAATTAGGGGAGTGAATAGAGAAAAAGGATGCTGGAGAAAAACTGATGAAGAACAACTTCATACAGTCCTGATCAATCAAGCTGATGAAATAGCTAAAGATTTTTGCAGACATTGATAAATAGAGAAACACAACATCAATGAGAAGAAATAATTGGAGCAAAGGTATTGAAAGGATACATTGATTAGAAAGGTATTATGAGCATAAAATAGATCTGATAATCAGAAATTCTAAGTTGTATGTGTGAATTGATCATTTACTATTTTAGTTTAACCATTGATTTAGAAATTCTCTTAACCGAGCATGACTTAACAATCCTTTCTATATTGATATATATCCCAAATAGTATCAAAAAGTTTGATCATGAAGATAGCATGAGATGCTAGATACCATTTTAAAAACCATGGTTCATTCATATAAGGTAGCATAGAGATGTCTGATATCAAGTGACAAATTATTCTATTTAAATCCTCTAACAAGGTCACACCTAACAGTGTGTTTGTAACCTTTAACAGGGTTGGCTCTTCACCGAGCTCACTTCAGAAGAGTGAAAAATTTGGGTTACCGTTCCCAAGTAGTTTTTCCCTTAACAAGGTTTCTACGTTAAAAATCCACGTGTTATTGTGTTTATGACTCATTACTTTAGTGTTTTCCATTACACATAACTAATATAGATTGATTTGTATACACTAAGAAATTTACTATTTTTGGTAAATGAAAGAATGCCAATCGGTAAACAATAAGAATAAGGTTTAATAGTGAACTCTGAATAGTATTTATTTGTTGAGATTGTTTGAAGGCACTCATCTTGTAGGATTGAAGATAACTAGAGGCTTAATATTGTGGTACTAAATTTTGGGGTTGATTTATTGGAATATTTTTGAGGCCACTGATTCCCCCCCCCCCCTCTCAGTTATTATAACAATTAGTATAAGAGCTTGTGTGCTTAGAAAGGGAGTTTAACAACTCAAGAAAAATATCACAAGATGAACAAGCAAGATGTGCCCAAGTTGAATATAGACAACTTTGCATCATGACAAATCAAAATAAGACTCCACGTATCAGGTATTGGTAACGATGTTACTTAACACATTGATACTAAATATGTGTTTCCCACAGGACCTCACACACTTGAGCAATTCAGAGAAAAGCATGAAAATAATTGCATGATGATAGAACTTGCTTCCTCACTCTCCGATGTGGAGTTTGAAGATGTCAAACCTGCACCTCTGCAAATAAAATGTGGGATAAATTGAAGTTGGTACATGGAGGAGATACTAATGTACTAAGAGCCAAGGAAGAAAGCCTAAGAGGAAAGTTTGATGACCTAAGGGTGAAAGAAGGAGAAAATATTTCTCAGTATAGTTGTAGAATCAAAGAGGTAGTCAATGATATCTGAGGAGTTAGAGGTGTACTTGACAAAGAGACAGTGGTAAGTAATATCCTAAGAACATCACTGCATGCATATGCTATTAGAGTATTTTATATACAAGAAATGAGATTAGTTGCAAACAATACTGTTACTCTAGATAGTCTGATTAGTAGACTGATTTCATTTGAGATGAATAAATTTTATAATAGTGTCTTACCATCTATAGAGTCTATATTCAAATCTTCTCTAAAAATAAGTAAGTCATGTCATAGACACACTATGAGGAATGATAGTGAAAATGATAATGAGGATCAAGGACTTGATGAGATTGAAGCACTAATGACAAGAAGATTGCAGAGAGGCAAAGGTAGATACAAAGGTAAATTACCGCTTGTATGTTTTAATTGTAAAGAGGTTGGACACTTTACTGCAAGATGTCCAAACAGAAGAAAAGATAACATAATTAATGACATAACATATGAAAAAAAGTTTTAGTGAGGTGATAACAGATATTATCAAAAAAACTATCAATCTGAAAGAAGAGATACATGATACTACAAGGACTAATGAAAGAAATCTTATTACCTAGATGACAACAAAGCTGATGATACTGACACTGACAAAAGAAGATATTGAGATGGTATTTGTAGCTATGAAAAATTATTTAGATAAAGAAGAAGAAAGGTATGTAGAGATTGCACTCATATCTATGTTTTGTAAGAGTGATGTTTGGATTATAGATAGTGGCTGCACTCACCCCATGACAAGTGATAAACAAAAGTTTCAAACTTTTGAATACTATAATGGTGGATCAGTAAGAATGGGTAATGACACACCTTGTCCACTTGAAGATAAAGGAACCATAATGTTGAATAACCTCATCAAATGTGAAAATTCTTACTGGGTAAAAGGACTTAATTAAAATCTATTGAGTCTTTCACAACTGAATAATATAGGTCACCGAGTAGCATTTGAAAATAAAAAGGCAAATATCTTCAATGAATCAGGAAGGTTGATCGGAACTGGTGAACAAACAAAAGGTAACCTTTTCTATCTTCATAAAATTAACACCACTTCTTTGATGGCTAGAAACAAAGACATATGTTTGTGGCATAAAAGACTATGTCATGTGAATTTTGACAACATAATAAAGATAAGCAATAAAAGAAGAGTAAGAGGCTTACCGAGCATGTCAAAGCCTGAGCATATCATGTCCGAGAATTGTCAAAAATGTAAGATGACAATGTCTAGTTTCAACAGTAAATCCCATACATCTAATACAATTCTAGAATTAGTTCATACTAATTTACATGGACCCGAGAGGACAAAGAGCTACTATGGAGATAGGTTATATCATTCTCTTTGTCGATTCTTATGTTGGAAAGTGACAATGCAAGCAATTTTTATTTTGTCATTGCAGTCAAACCTTAACTAGTAAGACTATTGTTATCTATTTGAGTACCATATCTATTGTTGATGAAGAAGATTTAATAAGAAGACAAAGTGAATGGTTGAGTTAAGGCAAATAAAAGGGTACTTGATCAATTGGCACTCTGGAAAAGTAATTAGTTGTTTATCTTTCAAACACAATTTTTCTGGTTGTTCTGTGCCGAGCAAAGTTGCTTGTGCCGAGCAAAGTTGCTTGTGCTGGGCAAAGTTTTTCATGACTAGCAAAGTTGTTCAATGCCAAACACCATTGAAATTTCTGAGTGAAAATAGTGATGTTGGCTAACTTACAGTAATTGGATTAATGATGAGATTTGAGATCTCTGGCTGACTTAGTTAATTTTATTGGGATATTTAATATTAATTAAAGATTGATCCACGTCATTTAATGTATGGGTAACCATAATTAATGCATGGTTTCAAGATTTAATTAGAGATCTGACCTAACCTAAGATCTACAATCTTCTACAATCTATTGGATCTGACCTAACCTAAGATCTACAATCTTGTTTAAGAAGCAAAAGATTTATCTGACCTAAATAGAGAGGTATATGATAACCTCAAGGGGTTATTAATTTGGTATGCAAGAGGTGTTCTACTAAATGTGAAGTGGATGTGTATGCAAGAGGATTTGCATAGTTGATTTACTATTTGGCATGATCTAGCAAAAAAGGATGAATACAGAAGCAAAGAGTTGAATGTGTGATTGCTTGACGGATTTCCAAGCAAATCAGAAGGTTGAAATGACAATGTAGGCTATCCAGTAAGTTAACATCAGAGCTGTAATTGGATCTAAATTGAAAATTAAGTTGTATGTATCAGATCATAACTAATGATTACTTTCTTACCATTGTATCAGTTAAAATCCTTTAACAAGGTTGACCTAACAGTCATTTGTATAAATCCTCTAACAAGGTGACATTCAGGTGGAATGTTCTAAGTCCTCTAACAAGGCCACTACTGACCGAGTGATTAATCCTTTAACCAGGTCACACCTATGAGTGTGTTATTGTAACCTTTAATAGGGTTGGCTCCTCACTTAGCTCACTTTAGAAGAGTGAAAACTTGGTAGCATGTTACTAGTGGTTTTTCCCATATTGGGTTTCCATGTTAAATACTTGTGTCAACTTGTATGAATGCTTATAGTTTTTTTTACTGTTATATTTCTATAAGCTAATTTCAATAGACAGTAAACTGCATGATTAAATTTGTTGACTTATGCTACTACTGTCGAGTAGATCTGAAATACAGAAAGTTTTTATTTGCTACATCCAGACCTGAGGATAACTAATTCACCCCTCCCATCTCAGTTATTCTAAATTCATTCTAACAATTGGTATCAGAGCTTTGGTCTCCTAAAATAGTTTGAAGGTACTTGGAGAGAAAAGATCAAGATGTATAAGAAGGATGTTCCTAAGCTGAACAAAGATAACTTCCCTGCATAGCAGAGTTTGATGAAACTACATTTGGCTGGTATTGGAGATGATGCTAAGTGACTTAATGAAAATGACTATGTATCACCTACTACTCCTCTCACAGCTGCTCAACTAAAAGAAAAGCAAGAGCACAATCAAGCAATGTTGGAGATTGCCTACTCATTGAGCTATTCAGAGTTGGATGATATAATGAGCTGCACAAATGCAACAAAGATGTAAGAAAAAATTACAAATGTGTATGGTGGAGACACAAATGTGCTGAGAGCTAAATCAAAAAGTCTAAGAGGTAAGTTTGATGAGATGAAAATGCAAGAAGGTGAAAATGTTAATTAGTATTGTGGTAGAGTTAAAGAAGTTGTAAATTCCATTAGAGGGGCTAATGGAACAATTGATGAGAATACCATTATGAGAAAGGTACTGAGAACTTTACTTCATGTATATGCTATTAGAGTTTCTACAATTCAAGAATTGAGATGTACTCCTAACAATAATCTGAATCTGTAAAATATGATAGGTAGACTCACTGCATTTGAAATGTCAAATTATGATAACTATAATCCACAAGGGATTATTCTACTTTTGGATCATAGCTGGTTCTCATAAATCTAAGAAAGGAAAGAAACATGTGGATAGTGATAGTGACACTTTTGATGATGATCTTGAAGAACTTGAAGCACTTATGGAAAAAATGCTATCCAGAGGAAAAGGAAAATACATAAGTAAACTTCCTATTATTTGTTTCTCATGCAAAAAAGTTGGTCACATAGCTGCTAGATGTCCTGACAAGAATGAAAAGGATGAAAGAAAGGAAAACAAATACAAAGAATACAAAGACAGAAAGGATGACCAAGACTTCAGGAAATATAAGGACTACAAAGACAAAGGTAAGAAATCTTGTTATATTGCTGAAGAAACTTCTGACAATGACACTGATAATT